>VXBA01001840.1:433884-514997 GCA_013399895.1 Serilophus lunatus
GCCTCACACTGACCCCGCACGGCCCTGCCCGACTCCGCTTCGGCCCCTCCGCGGGGCACCGGGAAGGGCGGCCGGCGCCGTGCCTGCCTGGGCACGTCTGTCCTGCAGGAGTTATGCGTGATGTGCTGCTCTGAGATACCTCAGGAGAGGTATTAATTAAACGGCTCTGCGCCAGTTTTTTGCCAGCCGACGGGTGTGTCGGGGAGAAGAGGCGGAAAGTACAACACGGCTTCACCGGGGGTTGCACTTAAACCATCGTGTGAGTGAGCATAACCCAGAGTGAATGGACGGCTTTAAATCCCATTTCCTTGGAGGATAGCTACCGTGCGTTTACCATAGGGTGAAGCCAAGGGTTGCCATGGAATAGCTAATCTTTCATGAGCATTCGTGCAGACCGTACCTGAGCAAGGACATACAACTCCTAGCGGAAAGGATGCCTGGCCTCCGGCAAAAAAAAAAAAAAATCCGGCGAGCCATAAGAGCCGCCAGAGTTCCAGTGGCAATAGCCACTGATATATGAAAATAGAAAGAAATACGTGGCAGAGAGGCTCTGCTAATGTGATGCAATGGTCATGAGGTGAGGGCAGAAGAATATCTTAAAAAAGAATAAAATCAACATTGGATCATCGACAGAGTAAAATGTGTGAGGGATGTGTGACTGAAGGCTTCTGGAGGACCAAAACCGGTACACATAATGAAGTCGCAGTTATTTTGGTAAACAAACTGTGTGGCTGGCGCAACAAAATACATGAGAAGTTTCTAGAGAAGCCATACCCATATTCTGTAACTTTACCAGTTCAAGGACATAATGAAAAATTGTTATTGAACACCTATGACATTTTATCGTTACTTCCAGCAGTAGAAAAACTGTTCTTCTAACAAACTGGAAACTGCAAGAGCAGCCTTGACCCGTAAGACCTCTTACGAGCAAGTATTGTGCGAGTATTTAATACAGAGGTTCTGCAGATGAACTCCAGAGTTATGACAGCTTAAGCATTTCCTTTATAATTTCCTGGTTTCAGTTACTACTGATTTCAAGAGATTTTTATGTCTTACCTTACTCCTGACTGAAAATATTTTTTTCTAAGAATGATAAAATAAATACATTTTTTCATATTGTTCATTCATATTTCATTCAAATCTCTTAAATATCCCTTCCTCCAAATTACTTAAGCTGAGAGATATTTCTTGAAACATACCCCATTTATGAGGAAAAGTCCCGAGTCTGGATAGCTTTAAAAAATTAAGTTTCATTAAAATGCACTGAAGGAATATATTTGCACTTATCCTACTTCCAAGTCAGTTCCAGCTCAACTATTTGTGAATGTATTTCATATGATTGTAAAGCTCAGTTCACATGCCTTTAAGGACCAAGGTCTGGGTCGTAGAACATCCAAGATACCTTCCAGAATGATTAGATGCCTACATGTAAGGCGAGGATATTTGAGAGAAAAGAAAGAAAAAAACCTATACATAGACCACTATAACATCAGTGCCTGAAACATTTTGTGCAGTTCGCAGCACATTACGACATAATGAAAGTCATTCCAAGAATGTAGAACTGATGATACCTGGTTTCTTACACATTTGGAGCTCATAATTAGATTCCTTGGTGTTCAGCAAGATGAAAACTCCGTCTGAAGCTTCCCCATGCTAGGGCCGTAATATTTCTCTAACATGCAGATTTGTTAATGTCCAATATAAGTGAAATGTATGCTGTGGTTTTTCAGAACCTGAAGAGTATTATCTGCTATCTTCTTTACCCATGCATCATCTCTTTTAACGAAATGGCTAGGGGCATATATGATACTTTAACAGTCCTCTGTTAAATTGTTGGAATTTTCCAGATAATTCGAAAGATACTATGCAGCAACACCACACCTGAATACATCAGATCATTTGCTAAGGAACCCAAGTTCAAAGGAAAGGTAATAGAGTCTCCTGGAAACTTTCTGAACGGGGTGATAAAGCCCAAATGCAGTTGGAAGCGCAGCTTCTTGTTAAATTATTCATCAAGGACAAATATTCATATGCATAGTACACATAGAATATGACATGTATATATGTGCAAAATACCTATTAAATAGAGTTATAAAATACTCACAGAATGTAAAGTCAGCAGATGCACAAAAGCACATGAACAATCTAATTTTCAATGGTCACAATTTTGAGTTCCTTTACTCCACTTGCCCACACCAATCAGCTGCAAAGCATGTGCCTCTCCCTTTCAACATGCAGGGTTATTCTACCCATGTGAAAAAGAATCAGTTTTCAAAATTGGGTTGGTGTTCTCTTTTAAAATGAATGCATTTTGCCTGATGCGAGACTTTAATCAGTTGTTATGGTTAATTACATTGAATAATTAAAAACAACTGATTGGTTTTATGTGGAAATAACATGATAGTTTCTATCATAACAAGAAGTAGTGTGAAGTCGACAGAATTGTTTCTTAAGTGAACTAGTGGTGAATCTAAAGGAATAAACATCCTCCATCGCTGATATTTGCAGGAGGAATTCAGTAGAATTGTGTATTTTGTGCGGATGCAGAAGAACAGGGCTCCTTGTTGCAGGACTGCCAGTCCCAAAGTTCAAGGTGCCAGTCAACCCCATAGCAATTAACTTTGTGTTCCCCTCTCTTATTTGCTCGTTTTCAATCTACATTATGTCTGATTATGCCTGCTGTTTTCCACAAGTCTGAAGATTTCTATCACCAACTGACAACTGTGTTTTCCACAGAAAAACACAGAAAAAAAGTAGTTTCTACTTCTGCCAAAATATTTCCATACTGAATTAAAAGTTTTAACACGGCCTCTGAAAATTAACAAGAAGTTTTAGCAAGAAAATCATCATTCCTTGCAGCTCTAATTTGTTTTGCTAGCTATCTAGTGACATGCATGTAATAACTCTACTTCTTTTTCACCCAATCTAGAAACAATCTCAAATTTTTGGTCCAGTTCTCCCACATTATGTGACCTGCTGCTTACTGCAGATCGTTTGTTGCCTTGTTCCTGTTATACTCTTCTTAATATCCCACTTCAAATCTGCCCATCTCCATGCATATTTGTAATTGTCACTACAACAAATACTTTACTGAGTGTATTTTGCCTTTGGATGGCAAGAGCTTCTTGCTCCTGTACGCCATTTATCGAGGCAGCAGCACTGTGAGGACCCATAATATACCCTTAACAATTTTCACAAAAAACAGGTTTCTTGGTGTAATGCAAGGCAGTACAGCACCAGTGTGACAGTGTTTCTGAGCAGGATTCTGAGCTGACCACAAATTGTCATTATAAGAATTTTACCAATTTAATTTCATAATTTTAATCACCTAAATTTGATGCTAGAAGATGCATAGGTAAGTTTGTGTGCACACCAAGTAATAATCTATGTAAAATAAACAGCGTCTATAATAATAACAAGTATTGTGGACATTCATTATTTAGTAACATGAAGTCACAAGTTTTTGTCTAGCAGATTACACTACCACACTCTTTTTTTCTTCTTGGAAGCACAAAATAAGATAATGCCAATAGGAATTAAATGGGGCAGATACTATCCTTTCTTCCTGGCATTGCTGTTTCTCGCAGCATGTCAGACTTTTCAGCCAGATATCAATCTTGCAAACGTGTTATTTCAAAGGGTGTAAAACTAGAGAGATTGTATCTCCTATCGCAACATAAATCGACACCACTGTGGTAAATGAAATGGAATCAGTGTAAAATCTACGCCAGTTTAGGTCCCAACTGTGCCTTGGGAAGAAGAATAAAAGTAGTAGACCTAGTTCCACTGAATTGTAAAGAAGAATTTATTGCAGATTATCAGAGTTAAAGTGAATGTTATTATACCTAAAATCATATAGTTATGTGCTTGCTATTGTTACCCTAGTGTTCAATAATATACTGCATTTTCATTTCAGCTGGTGTTTACCCTGAACCCATAAAATACAGTATAAGTGTTAATTGCATGTCTGTGGTTAGGTATATGTTCTATACTCTGTATTTTGAATGTATGCAAGAATTTAAACAGAAATACAGTGTTATAATAGGATTTAGACAGTGAAGTTTTTCCTCTTTTATAAAAACAACTGTTTTGCAGCTACTGAGCTCATGTCTAAGTGTAGTCTGGAATATGGCTGGGCCAAAGTCTGGAAATCTACACTTCTCACCCAAGAACAGGAAACCATCGCTGTCTGAAGAGTCCTTTCTGGCAAAGCTCAAAGCTGTTCATTTCTCCTTCGCATTATTGTCAAGGGGATTTTGAACATTAATGAGGAGATATGGATCTTGTGGTTTATATTGGTAAAAATAGTTTGCTTGTGTTTTCTAGTCTATTTGGAATTTTTATTGCTCTTTTAATCTTTTTCTATTGTACTCTGTTAAATTCACTGGAAGCTGCGGAGGGACACAAATCCAGAAGGAATAATTTTTGAAGGCTTTCTTTTTTCCCCTTTGATCATTTTGGGGGCAGTAATATATTATGTTTCTAAGTAATGTTGGTTTAAAGTAAAAGAGCACATGAAATAGCATCCTCAAAATAAAATTTCCTGTTTTCCTCAGTCTTGTAACAGGTTATGTCATTATGTAACTATATATACATGTACTATATGACTAATAGATATATAAGGATATATCCCTCTCTCTCACTTTTGTTGATAAATGGAGATGTGTTTAGCCCTTTCTTCAGCTTGTGTTCTTGAAACTGATATTCCATCACTGTTTAGCCAATGAAAGGGAGGTGATAGGAAGGTAATTCTAATTTTGTTGATAATTTATATTAACTAAAAGTTAACTATGTTAACTTCAGTCTCAAAAGTCAATGCTGTTGCAATTAGCTGAAGATAATCAGCTTTTCAAGTTTTTTTCAAAATCCTTTAAAGTAAGTGTCTAGATATTCCTTTTTATTCTGATCAGAGTTAATTCTGGATGAGTTAATAACTGAGGGCCTAAATAACTCCCTGGAACAAAGATGGGGAAATCCCTGCTTCCTATTGATACCCAACAATCCTCCGCATAGTTTTCCAGTAAACATATAAAACCAGAAAAACTTCATCCCCTGTCCCTATAATGACAATCTTTGCTGTGAAGTTCAGTTGTGTGATATTTAGCAACTCTGTTTCTAAAGCAACAGGCAGTTTTCTGGGAGAAATTTTAGTAGTCATAGCACTACTCTGAAACTTGAGAAATGCAAGTAATTGCTAAGAGATTTGTCTACCTCAGAAGAAACTTGCATGAGAAGGCAGTATTTTCACACTTTTGTTTTAAAAAAAAAAAAAAAGAAAGAAAGAAAAAAGAAAAATTTCAGTGATACAGCAGACTCGTTCTATAGAGATAAAGAAGAGGTTTCCTCGGCTCCTGAGATAACCAGTTGTAGATGGGGGAAGGATGAAAAGTAGACAACACAAACAGTGGGAACAGCATGAAATTTCTGCTAGGATGCATTACAGGTATTTAGCAGATACTAGTTACCAAAGGTCGAAGTTTTTGTCAGGTTCTGGAGAAGTAACTAAATCTATCTTCAGAGGCAATGAAAAGAATATTCTTCTATGGGGAAATATTTACATTACTTAAAATGCTTAAAAAAATGATATAAAAAAAATTAAATAAATAAATAAATAAATAAATGCTTAAAAAAATGCTTAAAATTAGTGATAAAAGAATTTGTTAATCAATGCAAAACTCAGTTGGACTGACCACTATCCAATTGAATGTCCTGTATGCTAGCAGTTGAAATGTATTTTTCTCGTTAATATTACGGGAGATGATGATGTACTAGTCTGAGGAAGGTGTCAGAATAAAAGGGGGGAAAAAGGAGGAAGCAAAGAAAGGGAAAGAGGAAACTTATAAGGCCTTCCATTTATAAATATTAACTTGTGAACCACAATATCATGAGATAAATATCTTAATTTCTACCTTTCATCTGCCATTTCTAGTACACTCTTTCAAGTATATCATAACATAAAGCCCAAGACTCAAATGTTCACACAAGACATAAAACACCACACAGCACTTCAGACTTACATCTACAGCTAGTCATAATGCAAACATCTTGTCTAAATTCTGATTATGACAACACAAGTACAGGATTACAACTATTACTAGGCAGACTGTTCGCTGCGAGGGAATGATTGGAATCACAGAATATCATGAGTTGGAAGGAACCCACAAGGATTATTAAAGTCCAACTCTTGGTCCTGTACAGAACAACCCCATGAGTCACACCACACGGCTGAGAGCATTGTCCAAATGTTTCTTGAACTCCAACAAGGTTGGTGCTGTGACCACTTCCCTGGGGAGCCTGTTCCAGTGCCCAACCACCCTCTGGGTGATGAACATAATTTACTTTTTTTTGAGCCAAAAATTGTGTGCAAAGTGGTTTACTAATATATTTGTTAGTCATGATTGTTAACAAAAAAATCAGGCCATAGTTGTGAGAGTTGTACACTTGGATTTTACCTTAGAACACTTCTCACAGCTTTTTTGATGTCTATGGTGTCATGTAAATGACAGAGTATTGTTTCTGCTCCTTCTCTGGGTGACAAAGTCAGAAGGATGAGCATTAAATACTGTACATAAGCAAAAATAACCTTGTGCACGTGCCAGGGCAGATAACTGAGGAAAAAAATAGACATTGCCTACAAACTCATAGGAGAAATCTGTAACAAGCCTGCTTTTTCCCCACCATATTTCACAGGCCAGCATAAACACAGTCCCACAGATTTCACAGTTAGTTACTAATTTATTTAATATAGGGTAATTACGCAGGCTAAAGAATTTGTTTTTCTTTATAACTATGCTGAGTTTATTCCTGACTTCCTTTAAGTCATTCTAATGTCCTCTACGTGAGCTATTCTGCCTGGAAAGGCATGCATGAGCTATAATTTCCTTTTGACATTAAAAGCCACAAATCTAAACACCACTGCAGTATTGCAGAGGAAAAAATGTTTGGCTCTTAACTCAAGATTAGTCTCTGTAGCCATTATGAAGTGAAAGCTCCATGGAGGTAACAAAACTAAAACCACTGAGATTACATTCCAGTCACAACAAGCACTTAACTGTTGTAGATATGGTGTCTGGGAAATGATATATAGCAAATAACCAACATTCAATTCTCCATTTCACTAATATAATTTTAAGAAAATATTCATTAACATAATTGTAAGGCAGAAACTAATAGATTCATTTATTGAAAAATAATAGTTATTACAAAATTATAGCAAAATTCCTTAATTGGAGTCTTGTATCACACATGAGGAATAAATCAAGACATTAACAGTACTTACAGTGTTCTAGGTAGAACACAAAACTTATATTTACTATGGCTCAGTCACTTTTATAATTAAAAATAAAATTGTTTTCTGAAGCTCTATGATGAAACTTTGTTACATAAATATTTTGTTTACGTGTTTACTATCTTGTCCCATAGCAATAACAAAATTCCTCACCTCTAGAAACTGTATCTTTTTGTGACTGTTTACTGAACCAAATAAGGAGAAATGCTGAAATGCATCAAAATCAAAATCTATAGAGCACAATGTGCTGCATTCTGAAAAGGAATTGTGTTGCTGCTTTAAAGACGCGTATGGTTTGCTATGCTCAGCTGGACCTTAAAATCTGTGAAGTCTAGTTTCTAGTCACTTTCTGTGGCAAGCAAAGGAAAGATGCAAACAGAAAGTAGTTTTCCCCTCTTTCCAGTCATAAATATTTTGTCTTGTTTGACTATCTGTTTCAGAATATTTCATGAAGTTGATTTTTAATAACAATGAGTTTTCCTATTGTCTAGAAAATTCTATTTTAATCTTGCTTAAAATCCAATTACTTTTGCTGGGTCAAACAACACACAAATCCTTCATTGCTTCAAAAACCTCCTAATTGGATAATTTTGTGCCATCACATCTGAGATGTGACTATTCAGTATTTGATAGAACTGTTCACATAATTCTCATAAGTAATATTTCCTTCCAGACCTTATTCTTCCTGTTCAGCTCTCCCTCCTAGTTCATGGATTCCTCTCTACTTCAAGTAGCTCAGACTAATTCCAGAGGCAAAGTTCCTTTACATTTCCCGGAAGATGGCATTTTAAAAAACAGTTCTAACATCCTTCTCAGATGCAGGGGCATTTCACCAAGTGATCAGTGAAGACAAGCTGAACAGTTTCCTCTTCTCATCATCAAAGATTCTTCACTGAGGTGCTCCTGCTTTCCTGACAGCAAAGACTGATTTTGTAGTCACTGAAAGAGAAAGTGAATATCAGCTAATTCATCAGATATTTCCAACGTTTATTTTTGCATCTCTGTCTTTGATCTTTATAGTATATAATATTAATTGATATTACAATATCATAAAACTGTAGTATCTTTTTTTTCACTCCTTTTATTTCACAGCTCTTTTTCTGATGAATAAACATTGTGCAGCCTGTTAGCTCATGACACTGTACTGTGTGCCTTATGATACAGCAAGATAGTCACATAGAAACTGTATCCACATGAAATAACAATTGAAAAATGGTGTTAGTGAGTCACTCTGAGCAGAATGGGTTTACTTCATTAAAAGCAAGAAAATCACCCCTACTCCACTTAAGACCATTTTCTCTTTGAGGTTACCAAGGTCGTTTCAATGGCTTTGGAGATTTTATAACTCTAATTCAGTAGGGCTAACCTCCCAGTAAACACAGTGTGAAAAGGCCAGCTCAGGGCAGGATGTTTTGGTCCGAGTAGAGCAATTGTTCTCAAACCACAGGATGATTGAAGCATCATCCAGTTTCAACATTTCCAACATTTCTACATTCCTAAGCAGGGACAGGAAATTGCACTGCAGCATCACCCCCTTAGACATCAGAGAAATTTACAAATATGCAGATATTTATAAACCAGTATTTTATAAACCAGTAGTATATTTCTACATTTCATTTCAAGGCAGGCATGGTTTCAGTTGAAACACTCAGCTTTACATTAAAGCAGAACCCCCAGGCTTTTCTGCATATCGTAAATGGGTGTTTTAATTGTCCAATTAACATTTGCTTTTTGAGCAATACATCATGATTTCCTGCATTAAAGGCAGCACTGCAGCTCAGATTTCTTTGACAACTCTGCCTAATCTGCTTATTGAATTTTATTTTAAAGGCTTCGTTCCATGCTTGACTCTTAGCATGTTTATTCATTGACACCGTTAAAAAAGTGGGTGTAAAGCTCTCCCACAACAGACTGATAACATTTTACACCCACATTATCCAGATGTATATCACTGCAGAGCAGCAGAGAATAAGGATTTTATGCTTTGGAACAATATTAGTGGATTTTGAGCAACTGTTACAGAAAACTATTAAAACAATTAACAATGGGACATTCAGGTTTCTGCTGATTTAGCAGAAGGCAACAATTTGTTGGTGATTCATTGCTTATCCTCCTAACAAGAACACAGTTTGCTGTTTCAGTCCCTGCCTAGAGATCCTAAAGCATAATGTTAACATTCTTCACTTGTCTTACCACACAGAATAGGTATAACGAGACTATACATATATACATAGATAAGACTATACATATCCATGTTAGCATTAAGTGAGGATGGAGATGTTGGTGAAAACAGAGCAGCACCAACTGCAATATCTGCTCTGAGATAGACTGTAAAAATGACAGAACTAAAGCTGCTTTTCTCCTGTTGCAGAAATATGCTTTTATTACTGGTCAAGAAAACAAACTTCCATTTAGGCCACATAGCAGATCTTTCCTACTGACAGCTGAATTTATTTTTAGTTAAAGCCAAGCAAGACCTTAAGGGAGCAAACTGTTTAACAATTTTTGCCCAAATCAATATAATAGCTTTAGGATAACTATTCTCTGCAGTGATATTGCTACTGCTTATCCTCCCCTCACCCCAGCTTGTATGATCAGCAGTCAGGTCTTGGGCTCTTCTGCTGCATTTTTGTCAGTTGGCTACAGGGGACTTGGACTTTTGCATGCAGTGGTCACTGCATTTGGGATCTGCTCTCAGAATTCATAAATAAAACTGTTCACAAGCAAGATAAAACATTCAAATGACACATTAGTTCTAGCCAAGAAAAAGAAAAAAGGAGGGCATTTAATAAGTCTTCACATAAAGTATTGTCATTCAAGCAGTCACATCGGTAGTTCCTCTCCCATCAACTTTGATCCTCCATTGTCCATTTAATGTTGTTTTGCAAGATATCTCAGTTCTGTTTCACTTGCAGGTTCCCACAGTCCCTGAAGCTCATTATCCTTCACTACTGGTGAAAGAAACAACCTAGGAACTAAAAATGTACTGAATCTCACAAAGGTAGCTATTTGTAGTGATATTCTCATGCATCTATTTTCCCTTGCAGTGCTTCCATAACCACCCCCTCTGAGCTCTGCCCATTCAAAGTGCAAATGCAGCTGAAAAGTGCTATTTAGACCACTTGAACAGAAAACTAGCTTTATTGACAGAGCTGAGTTTGTTTCATTGCATATGGCAAGATGCACAGCTTTTAATTTTTGCCAAACTAAAAGCAAAGTCCCTGAAATTTATGTAGCATACTTATGCCCATGCTCCAAACAGTGGAGAGCAAAGTCTTAGATAATTCTTTATTTCTGCTCCATTTAAAAAATGCATTTTAGAAGAGTTTCCTGCAGATAGAAGACATCTTGGTCTTTGATTAGGGCTGGGAGAAAGTTATAAGCACATTTAACTTCTGCCTAAGATTACGTAACCTTTGTTGGTAATCCAAGGTAGGTAACCAATCAGGCAGAGGTCCAAGTCATTGGGTCATTCTCCAGACACTCAAGGTAGTTTTTTCTGTCAAATGACCAGCAAAGTGTATAGATTTTGATAGAAAAAGAGAGTCAAATGTCTTTATTTGAGTATGACAGTCTGTAACACCCAGATTAAGAGTTTCAAACTGTCTATTTGGTTTCACTGTGAAAATTAAAATGCTTTGACTCTTCTTAAATAACTAGGAAAAAAGAGAAAACAATAAAACTCATAAATAATTTCCTGTTATTCTGTGCCTTTACATACAGTAAAGAGTAAACAATTTTCCATTGCCTTTACATGCAGTCTTTAAAGAAAGTTCTTATAAGGGAAAGACCCTTCTATTTTGTGTTAAAGTGGTCAGTAAGTATCCCTTTGAAAATGTTATATTCAGTTGAAATCAGTGCTACCTCTTTAAAGCAAAACAAGCCCACACAGCAAAAGGGAGAAAAGCACGGAAATTAAAAAGAAAAAAATAACTTCTATTTCAACTCACTTGCACCTGAAAAAAGACAGAACCAGCACATGGTCTTATCAACTACTTCAAAACCTGGCAAACTCCTAGCAGTGTCTGATGACTACAATGCTGCTTTTAGCTGCCCTTTTAGTCATGGGTTCATAGGAGTGAAACAAGACATGCCACAGCCTTAATCAGCTAAGTCACACCTCTTGAGAAAACACACACACACAAAGGTCAGAAAAGATCTCTAAGAGGATGGTAGAAAATAAAATGGACACATGAGATAGAAGGTGATGGTGAAATCCAACTGTTGTACGTTATACAGATTCCATTTGGTGTCATGGATTTAACTCAGGGGAATGATAACACCCTTCAGTCTCTCCTCAGTGAAGACGGACAAGACATCTGTCAGGATTAGATGACATCTGTCCATCAGACTCATCCGTGCCTTCTGTTCATTTCAACATTTGTAGGCCCAAAGAACCAATGATGAGGGAAAGACATTTGACTTACTCATGATGTTTAATTATTTTAGCAAGATCAGTCAGTCAGGCATTTTGATTTGTCTTTAAACAATGGAGTATTTGACATATTCTGCTTCTTTATTACGAAAAAGAAAAAAAAAGTCAGTCTTATTCAGACACAGTAAAAGCAATCAGATCATTGGAATTACACTAAAGGAAACATTCCAGCACAAGCAGAGATAACCATGTCATTTCCTTAAACCCTGCAACAGTCAGTAACTTCATTTTTCAAAGTACAAAAAGCCTATTTTTCTCAGCTTTCTTAAATTATAAGGTTTGCCCTGGAGCATAAAAAAGTCATTATTTTCAAGTCCAATTGGATTTGCCTTTGATTTTTTATTGATCCCACAGAATCTTGACATAATCAAGATTAGATCTAGAGATAATAAAAATTTTCAGCCCCCTCAATATTATTACCAGTTGCAGCTTCCTTACTATTTTACTGAGATCTATTCATATCCATCAGCTTCCTTCAGGATATTACTTCATGTCACAGAAACTGTACTGCAAAATTTAAAAATTGGTTCTCAATCTGAAATTATCTTGCTTTATCAATCTTTGCTATTCTCCTTTGTATTTTAAAAAAGTCCTTTTAAGCATACATAATTCAGGTTATTATTACTAAAGATTTTGCAGGATGCTTATTAGCATTTTGTTGGCATACAAAGAGTCTGCTCCTACAACTCCTGTTCTTCTGAGTGGCTTTGTCATGATAAGACTGAAAAAAAGAGGTTTTTTTATATGACAAAAGATTTGTGAACTAGTTTTTGTCTCATGTGCGGCTGACAAATTACACAAGGATCAATCCATGTGCAGAAACAATGGCCCAGCAACACTGGGCGGCCTCACTGAGCATGTGTCTGGATACACAAGTCATTTGACTTTAAAAAATTATATACATACCAAGTCCAGTCTTTTTGATTAGAATATGAATCACACACACCATATACTCCTGAAAAAGCCCTCTCTCACTACATTTAGTGGAATACATCTAAAGTAGATTTCTCAGGGAGAGTGTGCTCCCATCTGTGGTGACATTAGCAGTAAAAAAATACCTCTTCATATGTTTGCTACCCATTTTCTAAAATGAAACAAAACTCAATCCATGGCAGGAAAAAAGCAATTCAATAGCTACATGTGGGTACAGAGCAGCAGGTTGCATCTATGGGATGAAGCAACGTGTCCTGTGGAGAAATTAAGCAACAGAACCACACCAGCCAGGAACACCACCACATCTGCCAGGTCTCTCTGTGTCTCCTTGGACATTCAGTGTGGCAGCAAGAAGTTCCTGCAACAGAACTTTCACAGAGTTCCTTCCCACAGAGAGATCTACAGTGACAAGGCAATTAATTCTAGCTCAAGATATTCAGTATGTCTGCGATTTGTTTTTTCATCCCATCCCAAACATACAGTGCTTGGATTGCAAAATTACATCACAGATTATTTAGTTACACATTGAGTGTAAGTTGGAAGTATATAGATACACAGAGTCCATTGGAGACAACCAATGCCATAAAAGGTGAACAGCTGGTACAAACACCCACAAGAACATTGTTGCACAAATATACTCAAGCCCATTCTAAGAAACAAGACTTTCAACACTAGATGAAAATTTCAAACATTTCACTGTGATGAGGGAAACACCAAGAGACTCAAGGATATCAGCAACGCAGTACTCAAAAAAAGCAGAGGTTTTATTAATGAAAATGCTCTCAGGAGTGAAGAAAGATGCACCTCAGACTTTCAAGAACAGTAAAGAAGTGAAATCCCCATCTCTTTGTGAATCACACCATAGAAAGGTGAGAGGAGGTGAAGATTTCCTTTCTGATCCAAACTCTACGTTTATTTGGGCATTTTTATTTTGATTTTGAACAGTCATAGAAAACTCATTTTCTGAACATCTGATGTTTCTTGATATCACCATGAGTAGCAATTCAACCTTGGATAGCTACACATCTCCCATTTATTTAACAATGCTTTAGAGGAAGGAAATAAGAGAGTTGAAGTAGGGGGGTGAGAAGGAAATGTTTTGCTCCTTATAGGAAAGACATTTGTGCAACATCCAGAAACATGCTGACCCCTAGGTCTGTACTGCACCTCAGGCATTTCTGGGCAGGAGCAATAGCTCCAAGCAAGATCAGGCACAATGTTACAGCATTATGGCATAGTTCTGATATAATAGATGTCTCCTGGGATGTTCCAGGGAGAGATGTGCTCCCTATAATAAAACAACAACCCTTACACTATGGTTATTATTTCATCTGGAGCAAACTGCTCGGCTTGGCCAGTGAACTGTCACCTTACCCATTTGCTATTTATTCTATCTTTGATTTTCCCTAGAGTGCAGAAAGAATATTACACTTTCTCTTATACTGTTTTGCAGAAAAACAAACCAAAAAAAACCCCAAACCACAAAACAACTTGAGAAAAACACACATAAAAAAAGAGGTTTGTGTTCCATGGGTCTGCACCACGGTTTTCATTGTGAGTTACAATTTGCTGTTCATCTCACAGTTTCTAGAGTATATCCATTGGCTGGAACATAAACAGTAAATCCTCTTGGTGTCAGCCATCATATTCTATCATTCTTTGTCTTGTCAGAGAGGAAAAAATGTCTTGTAATAACAAATCACATGTAAGAAGACATTGTAAGGGATCACTTCATGTTTCTGTCTTGTGCTTAAGTTCTTCTGCATCAGTGTCAATTGAAAGCAACACATCAATATTCTCAGGTGTTCATATTTAATAACAGTAGGCACAGGAGTAAATGCCTTGTGTTATAGTATCTAATGCACCAAGGCACTGAAATGCTGTCCTCTGGAAGAGTCAATTCAGATACGTCAGTGCTACCTCGCAAGTTCTGAGTAACTCCTCCTACTTTACACTGTGATCCCCCTCAGCACTAGTATTCAAGCATCTCTGAGAGAAGTAGTGAGCCTCTTACTAATATTCATCTCATTTGAGAGAATTAACTCTCTTCCTCTCTGTAGGTCGAATAGCACATGCAATTACTCTGAATGGGTTTGACACTTTTTAAATGCAAAGTGGTATTTAAGGGAGTGAGTGTGCCATACACTTGGAGTGAGAAATTGTTTCTTGTACATCAGCCACTGCTTCCTGGAAAATCCATTTCAGATGATCAAGTGTGAGCATAGAACATCAAAGCATTTGAAAATAACACTTATCTCTTAAGGTGATATTCCAGGGAAAACCACTGCAAAGAAAAAGACATTTGTATGAGTTAGGAAAGTTGTAGTTCTGTTTGATTGAAAATCAATTTATAGAACTTAAAAATTTATAGAAATTTATAGAAGCTATAGTTTATTTAAGTGGTGAAATTATGCAATGCCTAATAGCCAAGCCAAGAGGAAGTCTCTTGACCCAACAAACTCTCATGTTCTTAGGGTGTACATCATAAGAAGCAATAGTAGAAGCTGATGCTTAAAGTAGTTTTTGAAACAAAATGTATGTGACAGTGGGAGAACACGATTTTTTGTCCCACTGACATTCCAAAACTGTGAGGAACAATAGGGCCAGAAATACACCAAAATAGTGGGAGTGGTGAAAATTAATAAATGAAGTTTTGATCATTTCAAAGGAAATCACAGCAGCTGAGCACATATATTTTGCTAGCAGGATAAATTTCATTTTGGAGATGGTTACTACTTTTCCATCTCAAAGTAAAGACTACTGCACAGTATATGCTGGCTTCTGCACAACAAATACATTCTGTTTCTTTCCTACCCCCATGAATTTCACATTTTTCTTTAATATGAATTTTAAGACAGTTGAGGTTACATAGTCCCAGTCACAGATCCAAAAGCTACAACTGAAACGTAACTCAGAGGTGCTCTCCAGCCCTCCTTCACCCAGAGAGAGTACTGGCTGAGTAAAGAGCTATAAAATTTCCTTTAGGGTGACCAGAAGGCTTGTATATTTGTATGCCTCCTGACTGATAATATTCTCCAGACTCTCATACATGTGTTTAGGGGTGACAGTAAACACAACACTCTAGAGTTGAAATCTAAAAGTCTGCTACGCAACCAAGAGAAAATTTCCTTCTTAGTCAGTCCTTCTCTTTCCCTTTCAGTGTTACAGAAAACAACCTTATAAGCTTGATTCCTTTTAGTCGTCAGCTATATTGGCTATTGTTAGTCAAAAAATTTCAATCTTGAAGCAGTGTTAAGCTAAGGACAGCCAATGATATAAACAAGCATAACTTGACCCTGTTTTTCTAAACAATATAGATACTGAAACTGTCAATCTTTCATGCTGTATCTCTGTTTTCAAACTAGAACTGCAAAGAGGAAGGAAATTCAGTAAATACCTTTGAGTATAAAAATACTCTTCCAGGGTATCAGAGAGGAGAATACACTATAGAAAAGATGACAGATGACAAGTTTCTTAAATGATTTTAAGAAACCCAGACTTGAAAACTGATTACCTCCTAAATTATGTCCTTGTATGTGACTGCTTCTGTGTTTGCTCAAAAAAAAAAAAAATTTCAATGCAGAGCAGGCCTACTTCCTTCAGTAATATTATTTAGTATTTAAATAACCAGTTTATCAAGAACACAAAGGCCTAATTTCAGAATTGGAGATCAGGTGGATATGCAATTAACAGCCTAAAGGGAATTAAAGTCTGAACCTATTTAAATGACTGTTGTGATTAAGATGTTTGACTGCCCTGTTTCTTTCCTTTTGGACTTGTAGCCCCATATCTCAGTGACTCTATCTAGGTAACAGGACTATCAAAGTGCACCTTTCCACTTTGAAAATGCACCTCCTAGGGTTGTTACTCTGATGTTTCCTATAACCATATAAAATTTTTGCTTACATCACTTTAGTATTTTTATACTAACTGCTGTTTCAGATTGCTTATTTTGTTCTCCCACTCAATATACAAGCTTGCTCATTATCAGACTTTAAGTTCTACGTGGAAAACCCATTGATTTTTAGCTTTTATCAAGCTTTAGTTTTGTTTCTGAATTGACAGTTTTACACATATATATTACCACGAGCTGAAAAATTCATTATTATACTTGGCTCATTATAAGAATTGCCTCTAATTGAACAGGTACTTTTGGTGACTGGTTTCAAAATCATAATAGATATCCTTTTGATTAGAAATAGTAACGTGTCACATACTGAAGCAAGGACCATGTTTCTCAAAAATTTAGGAGGTGGCTGGCTATACATCCAACTTTGATATTAAATCCTGTATAGTTAGCCTTCAGAGTAATTTTCCTAAACAGCTTGGAGGAGTATATGAGAAGAGGGATGCCAAGCTTCCCAGGCAGAATATTCAGCACTTTCAGCTTCTGAAGTTCTGATTTTTACAAGCCTTTTTTTTTTTTTTTGCTAGCAAGAAATGTCCATAGTGTTTTTCCCTGGTCCTGCCTTTCTGTCAGAGTACAACTCACAAAGAATATATTGGAGAATGGAATTGCAAAATTCAGGGAAGGGAAAAGTTTAGCCAGAGCATTTTAGCTGTGTCATTGTCTGCAAGCACATAAGAAGAATCAAATTATCTATAGATAACAGGTATTTCTGAAGAAAAATCTAGCATCAACTAAAGGCAAATATTTTAATCCTACAGCCTACATGGCTTTGTAAGAAAGATGTTGTAATTTAAGTAAAGGTATTACACAGAATTAACTGATAGTTGTACAGCCTGTAGAAGAGATTAGAGGCCGTGTTGATTTTAATAGCCTCTTCTGAGATTAAAAATCATGAAAGTCTTGCTCTGCTTTTTTTTTTTTCCAAAGTTGATCATCAAGACTGCAGTGCCTCATAAGGTTTTTTGACATGTCCCAAGATAATACAGATACTGCACAGATTTTCAAAACTTAGAATATTTGCTAAAACTTTAGGGAAAATGTTGAAAAACTAGCCCCATGCAAAGTTTAAGGATTTGTGTATTAACAAGGCTTTTCATGTGCAGCGTTTGCCTGTTCTTACTGCACTCGCTGTTTTGCTAACTCCTAGCATGTCCATCATACTGGCAATGTTCATATAAACTTGTTTTGCAGCAGCTCAGTTTTTATCTAGCCTTTGCAGCTTTGGAGGCTGGAAATGCTTCTCTATTTACTCCTCTGCTACAAAACCACAGAGTGTCCTCCAGCACATAGAAACTATTAGAGTGATGAATTATCCATTCTCTCTGTTCCCAGATGTAACCATCTCAGCTACTTGTACAACTAAATATTTGTTGTCATCTCACATTTTTAGGTATTCTACTGTGGCCAAAAGTAGCAAAGCAGCAACACATAAATCAAAAGTTTTAATTTTCCATTCCATATGCCACAGTCTGCCAGAAGATCCAAAACAGACTGAAGAAGCTGTAAAGAAACACAGACCTTACAGCTGCGTGTACAAGAGAGAAAATGTAGTCATTTACCAAACTAGTTAATTTTTGAGTAGATTTTTTATAAAAATTCTTTTCTTAGAGATTCTAGTGTGTCGTTTTTGTTGTGCTGAATGGAAGAGCAGTCCAGCCCTGCATCTCTCTCCAAATAAGTATTCTTCTTTCCACAGCCCATACAGAGAACCTAGCACAGCTACATTCCTAGATTAGGTGCCCAAACTTACGCAACATGACTACCCCATGCACAGAATAGCACACACCCCCACCCACAGCCAAGGCAGCCTTTTTGCTACTTGAAGCGGACAGTAGAGCATACTCCCCCAGAAAGGCTTGTTTCATACAGTGGCAGTGTTTAGCATTCAGTGGAAACCTGTGCAAACAACATGGATCTGCCAGAAAGTGCTCTATGGCTTTTGCCTTACATGGTCAGCTGGGAGGCCAAAAAAACTTCATGCTCTCTCTCACGCCAATACAAGGCCCAGGTGCTGCAGTAGGCTCAGGGAACATCAAAGCTTGATGCCTGCACTTACCTATTTATGCTAATGCACACAGCTGCATAAGAATAGAGTACATCTGGGGTAATGTCACTGTACTGAAAAACCACTCTTGTCCCAGAGGAGCTGCCCATCCTCTCAGCAATCCCAGCAGCGCATGATGACATACCAGGGAAAGCTTTAGGCTGGAGAAAGAAAGAGCTCAGACCCAACAGCAGCATAAAGAAGGTGAAAATACAGGAGAGGGGATAATAGGATTTAGGGCTGAAGACTTATGTTTTACAAGGGATGTAAAAGTTGCCAGGAATTTGGTGTGCAGGGCTATATTTTAGGCAGTAGACCTGGGAGCAATTGTAGAGCTTCACTGTAGGCTCCGCCTATATTCCAGCTTCAGCCCCACAGTCCTGCCACGGTACATTTCTGTGATGACAAAATCACTGAAAAGGACATGCTCCATGCTTCATCCAGCCCCATGAAGCTAGAGGAGTGTAGGATGATGAGGTGTGGAGCATAGAGTGACCTTCATGAGATAGGAGCCCCTTTGTGACCTCCTTCTTTCCCTGAGCCTACCTTCAGCCCCATCTCCTCTTTATCCTCTGTGTGTCTCTGTGTACAAGGAGGAGGAAGCCTTGCTCCATGAAGGACACAAACCCACTAAGAATCATCTTTCTTAACTCCCAAAAGCATCAGGAAGGGCAGCAAAAGCTGCCCTGGGGAGGGATGCCTCTTACAGCAGTCCAAATTTCCTCCACTGTTTCATTTCCTATTTGATCTACAGGCTCCTGCAGGCCTAGTTCTACAAGATGAGCGGGAGGAGGCAGATTCCTCCTTGGCACAGGTTGGAAGACAAACCCCTGAGTGCAGCCACAGCTGCACCAGGGAAGCAGCACTGGTCTTGGTGAAGCTTGTCTGTACCATACACAACAATTTCATTATGTTATTGTGTAAAGCAGAGCTCCTCCACAGCGGAGCAGGATGGCAGGTGTTTGATAGCTCACAAAAACATGATACAGCTATTTAAGACAAAGGCTATGGGAAGGATGTAGATGTCCCCGTTGAAATATAGCTGCTGTTAACATTTTTACTTTTGTGGAAATCACTGTGTTCATGCAGTCTTCCATGACCACATTTGGGCAGGACTTCATTTTAGATCTTATCAAGAAGCATTTCTTCCCACAAGAAAAGATTTTGCAGAACTGTCAAGACTTTTGTTTGTGCATTTACTCCTTCAAATAGTTCCGAGATTCTGAAGCCTTTCATTTGCAGTGCTTAGAATAAGTGGAATGCAAAGAAGTTCAGTCTAAAATATTTGTTTACACAGTACTTCTTGCTGTTATAGTTTATATCCCCACATGGGTATTTTTACTATGTTTTTAATTAATTGCAATGCCATCATTTGAAACACGGTCCTTAGATGTCAGTGGTTCAATAATGAATAAACAAACTCAAACAATAACAAATCTAAGTCAAGTACCATTTTAGTCAAAGAAAAGTGTATGTCTGAACTATGCACTTGTCAGCTAGACCTCTTTACCACACTTCTCAAGTAAGTATTTCTGCATAGTTTAAACCCCACCAACAAAACAGGAACATGAACATTGGCAGGGTAAAGTTGATGCCCTCTCAATAGCACTATAACTTGCAGCTAAAAAGATGATGGTTTCTTTTGCCATTTCTCCTACACTTTATACCTTGATTACTGTGGAGTCAGGGCTGCCATTTAGCAAACTACTTGAGCTGTGTTTTAATATGTATTTAAGACGACACTGACTCCCACAAAATACAAGTAGTCCTTTCAAGTTGCCGACTTCTCTCTTGGAGGTGCTCAGTAAGCAGGGGGATAGTGAAATAAGACAGGGTTACATAGTTGCTTTGTCTTCCCAGGCAGCATGGGGAGAGGGTTAGTGTTGCAGCCACTTAAACTCTCTCAGGCACCTTCCCGGTACCTTCACTGGTGCCAGCAGGGATGAGTGTGGAGGGCTGGGGTCAGGGCCAGGCAATGACAGCACCAGCTCCCAGGCACGAACACCACCGGTAGGTCACTGGCAGGCTTCCACTTTGAACAGCCCGCTGTGCATTAGTGCAGTCTAAATAGGCAGGCACTTGGCAAGCCTTGCATCACCTCGTACGAGAGCATGATGCTCCTTAATGTCATCATTAGTTCTGCATTAAGCACATCTCATTTCAAGTAGAAAACAATAAAGAAAGGCAAAATTCTTGAGGCAGCAGTGCAGAGAAGCCTCAAGAGTTGTGGCTCCAGGGGACAGGCCTTGCTTTTGAACCTTGGTTTTGAACCTTGCTATTGAAAGCACACTCCAGTGCTTTCAATAGGATGATCACAATGCAGTGAAAATCAGAAAAAATGGGATTAAAAGTAGTCAAAAAAGAACATAAATCTGAACACAATCTGATCTGACTCAGTACCATGTTAGGTCTTAGAAGTAAATCAAGTAATATTGAAACTCTTGGGAGTTTGCCTTCATTACTCAACAATAAAACTGAAGGGCAATCTTTCACAGAATTCCATTATAAGCCACAGTGTTGCAGTGTTGTGTAGTGCCTAAGTTAAGAAATGGAAAATATATGTGATTTTAAACAATATGCAAAGAAGCTACTTAACTATTATGACAATGACACATGGAAATTAAAATATGCAATCTCTAAAAGAGAAGGTTTGGAAACAAAGGACCTCAAATTGCATTTTTCTGAAGTAACTATAAAATAATATAAAGGGGTGCAGATAACACCATTCAGAAGATATCTGTGAAAGCATATTAAAAATATGCTTCTTTTCACATTCTGTCTATGGATATCTCAAAAACTATTTCTAGTCAGATAGGAAAAGACTCAAACTCTTTATCCAACTTCCACATGCACAGCACATGCACTTATTTTTCTGCTTACCCTCTGAAGTGCTGATGCTCAGCAGCTTCTAAAATGTGTACCTGACAACAGAGTGCCTCCATTAAATTTGTGGAACTTATTGCAACATCAAGAATGATGAAGGAAAAAAAAATAGTTGCTCTCAGTGCAAACCAAATCTGTTTAGTTGATGGATGATAAGAATTCCTCAGTAAGCTAAGGACCTTGATAAAAAGTTACATTGTTCTTTCCATATGAATAGCATTTCTCAGTAATTATACATTCCTATTTGGCACTTGGATCCTTTATATAGTAATCAAAAGTTGTAAGACTAAGTTTCCACTCCAGTAGAAAAATTAATCATCCCAATTAACATTTCTGTTGCAGAAGAGGCTGGATTTCTCTATTTCACATGCAACAAAGAATAAAATTCCCCACAAAGCATGTGAAGACTGACTAACTGTGCTTAGCTATACTCAAAAGGCATACTGTATAAAAGCTGTAAACTCTCGAGCTGAATGTAGAATTCTCACTCTTTCTAAAGAATATTCATGCAGATCCACACAAGCATTGGTGATTAACTACACTGTGCTCCTCCAGCCCTGCTTTATGGAGCGTAAGGCTGTGCTTGTAGGGTGGCGCACCTGCTAAATACATATTTATGGAACAAAATCCAATCTGTGCCTTCACAGTACTTACCTCATCTGCTCACATATATACTGTCCAGTTATCTTTCTGAAAGCAGGAAATATTTTATGCTTATACATAATTTTTTCCATCAAAGTGTTATTTCTTAAAACCATTTTGCCTTTAGAAATATAACCAAGCTCAGCAATGCTTGGTGTCTAATAATATAACATCCACTCTTCATGCATTCTAGAATTAGAAAGCATATGTAGCAAATTTCAGATTTTGGGATCAGTAAGAATTTCCCTGGCTAATCAAACACAATCTACAGTACAGTATACCTGGCTTCTGCAGAGCAACTCAGTAACTGTATTAAGACACATTTCATTTCACTGTGAAAAGGCATCATGGTTTCTCTCCACCAACAGAATATAAAGTTAGGCCAATTGCATTCTAAGATGGATCAGGTTTATATTACAAACTGGAGTTCAGCCAGTTTTGATTAAAGAATCAAAATATTACAGGGACTACATCATCTATAGTATTTCATCAAAGAATCATATTCATTGGTTTTAAAAGACTTTTCTTGTGGCTCATTAGAATACAAATTAAAGGCTACTAAGTCATATTTCAAGTGCTGTGTCATGTGGTTATCCCAATTCTGTAAGTAGTGGTATCTTCCACACTGTTCTACACTAGTTGCTTCTACAGGCAAAACTTTCATGACCGTTGCAGCTACACTGTGGCAACAGCTGGTCAAGAATCTCAAGAATAAAATTTACACAAGTCATTAGAGGAAAGCAAATGGATTTCACTGATCCCTAGCCATCACACAGGATAAGTCTACATCATTCTCCAAGTGCAGACTTGGCTCTCCTCCCTGAACACCCTCGGGCATAAGGCCATGCTGAGCTGAATGGTCCAGAAACTCGATGCATCCTGACATTCAGCACATTTCCCATTGCAGCACTGTTGCATGGTGAACACTCACCAACTTGCACTCACTATGCTGCAGCAAAGTCTTGTGGTTTGAGGGTGTTTTTTTTGTTCATTTGGGGTTTTTTAATTGGTTGGAAATAGAAGTGCTGAGGTGCAACCAGGCTGACTTCTGCTCTTCCCTCTGCCATCAGAGTGGTTCCAAAGAATGTTTATCAATATAGGGATAGTGCTTTATATATGTAAATACTGGTTTGCATTACCAGCAGCAGACTAGGAATAATTTATTTAAAATATTCCCATACAAAGACAACTGTTTCTTGTATATTCCCTAAGTGCAGGTGAAGAATGTAACAGTTTGTGGAAATACCAAATGGACTGAACTATCACAGAATTGCCTGGAAATTAGCATTTAAATTTATGGTTGTTTGCTGTTGGGGTTTCTTTGTGTTTGGTTTTGGTTGGTCTTCGTTTTGTTGTTCGTTTTTTTTAATTCAAGACTTGCAACCATTTAAATATGTAGAAATAGAGACCCTAATGACTGAAGCCTTAAAAAATTAGTAAAAAAATATCAGAACACTCCACCATATTGTGCAGAACTGGACCCATAAAGTGGCTGTGAAAGATGGAAATATATCTTCTAGTAATGAATCCAGCGACAGATTACTGTTCTTAATCTGAAACATTTCCCTGCTTTTGTGGCTTTTTTCCAGGGACAAAGCAGATTATGGCTGAAAGCCCAGTCAGCTATACTGGTGAGAACCAGCAGATGACCAAAGTAAGTATACTTAAATAAAGTGCAAAAACGTTTCAATGCCAGTCTTGGACAAATCTCACTTTTGATAATGTGGGACTTTCAGCCCTTGAATAGCAGTCTGTGGGCAGGTACCTGTTTGTCCATCAGTCATAGCTGGAAAAGAATCCTGAAAAGCTGCATGCCTCTTCCCAAAGCTCAGGAGTTATCTTCACTGCTGCCAGGGGCCCCTGCAAGGTATGTGCCTTTCAATTTTGCTTATACCAAAAGTGGGGAAAGGGGAAGAGCAAAAATTCTCTTCTCTCAGCCCATAGCAACCTCCAGCAGAGGCATGCTGCTTGCTTGAAGGGAACTGAGTGACATCCGACATAATGAGTAGGCAGCATTCCCCAAGCAGCTGTAATTGTAATATTTACAGAGACATATCAAACATTATGGGATGAAGCTGTGTCAGGGGACATTTAGGTTTGATATCAGGAAAAGGTTTTTCACCCAGAGAGTGGACTTGAACAGGCTCCCCAGGGAAGTGACCAGCACCAAGCATCTTGACAGCTCTCTCAGGCACGTGGTGTGATCCTTGGGGTGTCCTGTACAAGGCCAGGAGTTGGACTGGGTGATCCTGATGGGTCCCTTACAAATCAACTCATTCTGTGATTCTATGATTAAATAATGGATTTTGCTCAATAGCCAGCAAAGCAATAGGTGTACCCCTTACAGAAAGGGAAAATAACTTCCATCACAAATATTAAAAAGCTTGTAATGTTTGTGACACAGACATATGAAGTGCTTCAGTTTCTGCTTCAGAGGAAATGGCCATGCAGCTGCACCCACAAAACATCTGATGGAAAACTTATTTCAGAGACAAAACCAAAACCACTCATGTTTCTTCTCAAGCTACTACTGTTTTTTGGGTGTATTAATACAAAGAGATAGATTTAAATTTAGCAGCACTCATGTTTGTTTTCCTCAAATCCTCCAATTGTTACTAGCTTTACAGTAAATAAAGTAATTCTTACTTGGGAAAGAGACAGAAGCATGGTCCAGGCGTTTTTTTATTTTTTTTCTTAGCAATCAGTGAACACACTGTTACAATCTTTGGATTATTAGGACTCCTTTTGGAAAAAGAGACAGCTGTAACCCATCTGCAAAGAGATAAACATTTACATTGTTTTACATCCTTCACACACTTATTTGGTCTCCCTCATTTTCCAGTGCCCTCAACAGCTGTGCAGGCAGAAGGTTTAGAAAGAATCCCAGCAATTATAAAGTTGAGTGCACAGAAGATATCAAAACATTAAGTCTGACATCCAAGATACTTGGCAAATACGTGTAAGTGGAAGAGAATTGTAAGAGTCTAGAAGCCAAGTAAAAACTCCAGTGGCAAGAATGTAAGGAGTAGAAATATGATGAATGAAAAATAAAAACTTCCACAGAAGTACAGAGCAAATAAAAATATCATGAGACAATAAAAAAACCTTCTCCAATACTTGTCAGGGCATATTTTACTGACAGATCAAGAGATCACATGATAAGGTGTTTTACATAACATTAAGAATTTCACATCATTACAGCCCTCATCTGAGATACAAATTAAGAGATTTGTATGCTTCATGCTGACAGTTCTGGAGAGAAACCATACTACAATTCTCAACTTTATTCATATTGATTAGCAATAGCCATACTGCAGCAGCTGCCTTGCCATTGCTCAGCACTTTGTGCCCATTAACAGCACAAAAAGATGTGACAGTACCGCAATTTTTCTAAATTTTTAGAATTGTGTAACATGAAACATATTTAAGGAGGAAACTTAAGTAAAAGGCAGCTCTTCTTTAAGAATGGCCTATGAAAGAATGAACAGTATACAGAGAGTTAAAGCATATTCATGACTGCCTAGGACCATGGAGCTCAAACTCTCATTAAACAGTATTTGTTTTAAAATCACAAGAGGCTTGAAAGCACAAAAACATTTGCCAATCCTCACCTGCTGAATCAAGGTAGTCTCACACCTTCCATCATTCACACTGCAGAACAGGATCAATACCTGTGCTGCTGGCTCTGTTCAGCAATCTCCCTCAAACATCCCTGAGATGGATAGTTACCATTGATCACACTAGACTCACATCTGGAATGTTCATCAATTCCCAGCTTGATAGGGTGTCACTTTCTGTCAGGTAAGTGTTTCAAAATGAGAGTAAAAATTACTTTCATAGTCCCAACCATCCATTTCAATGAAGCTGAGCACTGAAGGAGATTGAACAGCACATCCTGCTAGTCCTCAAGTCTTTTTGACAAGACTGAAAAACTGAATATTCTTTCCAAATTACAGTATTACAGAATCACAGAATCACTAGGTTGGAAGAGACCTCCAAGATCATCGAGTCCAACCCTTGCCCTAACACCTCGACTAGACTAGACCATGTCACCAAGTGCCACGTCCAGCCTTTTTGTAAACACATCCAGGGATGGTGACTCCACCACCTCCCCGGGCAGACTATTCCAATACTTTATTATTCTTTCTGTAAAAAAACTGCTTTCTAATGTCTAACCTATACTTTCCTTGGCGCACCTTGAGACTGTGTCCTCTCGTTCTGTCAGTTGCTGCCTGGTGGAAGAGACCAACCCCCACCTGACTACAACCTCCTTTTAGGAAGTTGTAGAGAGCGATAAGGTCACCTCTGAGCCTCCTTTTCTCCAGGCTAAACAACTCTAACTCCCTCAATCGTTCCTCATAGGGCTTGTGCTCCATGCCCCCCACCAGCCTCGTTGCTCTCCTCTGGACACACTCAATAATCTCCACGTCCTTCCTAAACTGAGGGGCCCAGAACTGGACACAGTACTGCAGGTGCGGTCTCACCAGTGCCGAGTACAGAGGCAGAATGACCTCCCTGCTCCTGCTGGCCACACCGTTCCTAATGCAGGCCAGGATGCCGTCAGCCTTCTTGGCCACCAGGGCACACTGCTGGCTCATGTTGAGCTGGCTGTCGACCAGTACCCCCAGGTCCCTTTCTACCTGGGCACTCCCCAGCCACACTGTCCCCAGCTTATAACGTTGCTGGAGGTAATTAGGACTGATCACACTTGTGTCTCGGAGAGGTAGTAATATCTCCATACACTTTAATAGCAGCTGAATCAGGTACTAGAATACTTGCTAAGAGATGTTCTAACTCACTTCAGCTCTCAAGCAATATGACAGCAAATAGATATGCTAATCAAGAACTGAGAATAAAAGAGTACCCCAAAAACTTCTTTCACTGATCATCGCTCCCTGCTCCACCATACTTGGAGCTGTGAGGAAATACAGGCTATTTGATTCGGTTCACTGAGTGATAAAAAAATGCATCAGGTACCTGGAGACTTTTTGAGGAAAAACAAATATTTCATAGCTCAGGAACTTGAATTGTTCAACTACAGTGTGGTGCCTTAAACTCCCTTGGAAAAATAATCCTTCAACAAAATCCATGCCAAACCCTTCTTGTGGAATAACCAGGAACTTGGATGCAGTATCAGAATTCAGTTGTGGGAAATGCTGACACAAAAGGGGGCAAAACATAATTCCTAAAATGCCATGAAATGCTGCTGATCCAGTACATGAAATTCTAAAATCATTGTATACTCTCAGCTGACTGCTGACTCCTACCTTACAGCATCTTCACCTCATGCCTATCTGAAGAGGAAAGATGACATTTGGTAAGTACCCTGTATATTTCTACATCACGTTAAGTTTTGAACATCTTGCTTTAGTACTTCTCACTGTATATGTGGTATTATAACAAGTGAATCAAAACTTTTATTCCTTTAACTGCCCTGAGATGTGAGAAACAATATTTGGAAGAAAGTAAAAGTAAAAACAGTGAGTGCTTGCTTTTATTTCCTAAATAAAGCACATAAAGGTCATGTTTTTCTAAGTAGCAAACTTCTTGACTACTGAGATTGGTCTGCACACCTTTGACCATATAAGTAAATTAGTTGGATCAGGTGTTGATAATAAAATCTGATCTTATGGGCCTTAGAAAAACAAAGTGTTTATTTGCTCTATAACATTATTCCGAAGAGATCTATTTGACTACAGAAAGGTTTATAAAAGCTGAAACTCTAACAGCAGATAGTTATTGTGAAGCTATTCATTATAAATGCCCAATTAAGCAATGAGATCTCATGAGTAGCAGTTTCCTGAAATAAAAAGCAGCTGAGTACAGACAAGATCGAGACAGCAGTTGAAAACACACCCTGACCAGGCAGCAGTACACGTTGTACCAATGCATCTCTAAAGAACAGTTTGCTAAATAAGTCTTTTGGCTGTACAGTGAAGCTTTTTATCTCTCTTACTTGCCATCCCACTGCTGCCCTAATGGACAGAAAGATAGGTAAGTATTTGTTCTCACAAGGTCACAGCAGGAACAGAGGTGTGGAAGGAGTCCACCAACCACAGAGAACTGACATCTCGTAGACCTCATATTTGCACTCCACTTCTGAACCTCAACCTAGATTTCCTGCTAATAGTCAGATTAAAAGAAATAAAGTTGTTTACTTCCTGGGAAGAGGTCTTTGGCAAGAATCTTTCTGAAATTCCACAAAACCGCAAAATAATATGTATTTTTAATTAAAAAAACAAACAATTTAAATGTCTAATTTAATTAAAAAACCCCAACCAAACAAACTCACAGGTCAGTAGAGAACTCTGAGTCACATCTCCACACCTATATTGTGAAGATGGAGGAGGGGAAACAAATACAGTCAAGTATATGAAAGAGTAAATTAAGAACAAAATATTCAATGGAAGATGCACTCTCATATACAGGAAAAACTGATCTTTTAAACACCTTGAGTAAGGAAAAAGGAATCCATTATACCTACACACCCAGAGCTATTTTATCTACTAAACTGAAGTAATTCTCCAGCCAAAATTACACTGACACCCATGTACAGATATGGAGCTGAGGCAGACTTTGAACATCTTTGAAAATCATGGAAACAACAGGATGTTTAATTTTCATTTATCAGAATATTTTGCCAGAGTCAGGGAATGCCAATGTTACTGAAAATCCTGTCAGAAACTATCATCTAAGTAACGAATCCAACAACTCCAAAGAGGAGCAGGGGGTATCATAGCATGGGGTGTCCTTTTCTCAACAGCTTGTTACCTAACCCTGGAACAAGCTCACAGCCTAATTATTATTTCTTTTTCCTACTGCTCCTAAACTTGCAAATATAACTCATTAATCCCAAGCCTTCATTAGATGAATGAAAGCTCCTTAAAAACTGTTCTCAAACTGCATTTCTTATACTCTGATGGTATATATAAGGTAAAAGTGTGTATTTTCCTTTACTGCAATTACTAATATTGAGAATACCAAGTTTTTTCAAAGAGACTTATATTTCCCATAGCTCTTACTTAACCTTCCAGATCTTCCCTAAAGACCTGCCTATTCTGCAAATTAAGTTACCCTCTGTGAATCCCATGCCACTCCAGCTTCTTTTGTTATGTGTACATAATCCTACATGCACAGAAATTTCTCCAATAGTGCAGCAAAATTTCCAGTCTCATAATTAAATAATTTTTATCATCTATATATAGGCAGCAGTGGTAAAGCTTTTCAAATCAAATGATTAGTGTTTTGTCACCTGAGTGAGACAAATTTTGCTTCATAAAATAATTAAGCCATCAACTACCTAAAGAATTTTAAAAGTGTTTCCTATAACAGCAAGGTGCAGATAAATTCCCTACTTCATCTTAACAGTTCACACAGTTAAAATGCTTCTGTCGAAAATGATACTACTCTTATATAGTTTTATTATTATTAGCTTATTATTAACAGCAGGCTGAAAACAGTGACACTTAAAACACTGACAAAGGATGCAAATCATACACATTTTGGTTTTGCTGTCTAGATGAAAGCAACCACATAACTAAAGAGGCAGTTAAGACATAGGGAATTGTTTAATGCATCTCATAGCCTTCTTAGTTGTTTAGGAATAACTAACATATACAGTACGAGGCTCCTATGGGCAGAGCTATGAGCATCATTTATTATTAATATTGTCAATACTTGCCAGGTGAAAATTCCCCTTTCTGTTACAGTAACTGGTTCAGACTTTAAAAAAAACTTATTTCAAATCTTCTTCCATTTTAGAAGAACCTACTGAAGACCCTGACATGCAGCTAAGGGAGAATGCTAGAGGGAAAAGGAAGAAGAAGTAGCAAACACTAGCAGAGCCAACCCACCCTGGCCTGAGATTACTCCTCATTAGCCCGATCAGCAGCTGTAAGCACAGACACAGTGGTGGCTAGGGCAGTGAGGAAGAAAAGGAGGCCTTTCATTCTGTAGTTGTCATGGCAGCTTCAGGCCAGTAAGGATAATTACCAGTCTGCTTTTGCCATCCTGGCTGAAGTTGAAGCACAAACAGAACACCAAGTTTGGTAATCTCTGCTGAGTTCTACTTTGTACAGCTATTTATAACAGGCATGTGGCATGGGCAGAAACCTCAGGATATTCAGCCATGGTGGTATTATTAGAACAAACATGGAGAAGAACTGCTTCTGCCTTTAGCTGGACAGTTTACAAATGCTGTGGGAAAGCAGCATTGACATGTTTGCATTCTGTTCTCAGTGCACCTTCATTTGAAAACTGGTACCTACAGAAGCCTGACAATCAAACGAAACAACTCTGTAGCAGGACTGAACAGGCTGTGATAAACTGGGGGCATAGGAATTCATTTCTCCAGTCACTGAGAACATGAGCTGCTGTTTCTGTATGGAATCACCCTCATGAACTAATTAATTATTTCTTTGCTTGCTATTCAAACTCTTTTAAAACATTGAATCTAGTTTTTCAAGGCACGCTCAGGTACATTAGCCAAATATTTCAAAGGGACTTCCATGAAACCCAGTCAAAGTTCTAGAAAGGGGTTTGTTTACTAGTAAAACAAGGCACTCAAAGGACTCTCATTATTCCCCTCACTTTCTGGACATCACTTGTGTTTTCATAAGCAGAAATTAACTGAAACCATGTACTGAGGTTTATGTTGCTGAACATGAAAGCAAAAGATTCACAAAAAAATGCTCAAATACTTGCACAAAAAATAAATGTGAGGTTTGGATTTTTTTAGAGGAATGACACAACCTGGGTAGCACCCTTACTCCAAAATAAACTGCATTAGAATCTCCCCAGGAGAAACAACAGCACTGAAACAGATGTGATAATGAAGGGGCAGGCTTAGAGGTAATACTCCCTCTCGACAGACATTAAAATATGTCCTCATAACTTAATCTCTGCGCTGCTGGCCTGACATACAAGAAAAAAAAAAAAATCAGTAGCCAAAGTAAATTACTCACAGGAACCAAAGCAGAGTTGTTTATAAGACATTCTAAATTTTCATCATTTCTTACACCTTGTACCTTAGTTAGTAGTACTTAGAAAAGCACTGCAAAAAGTTTTCATGCATTCTAAAATTGTCTGTCTTTCAAATATAATACTCTTACCTGGTACAACTATGAGACACTTTTCTGTCACAATTTACCTTTGTTCTGAAGAGAAGAATGAAACTTTGTCTTATCCAAAGTGTCAACAGACAATTTAAAATAACAAAGTTTTAAAGAAATTGTCCTCTGTAAAAACATTTGCATAATGCGTAATAATGAGTAATTCTTCCAAAGAGATTCTCTCAATGACAAGTTTTGCAGGCAAAGATGAAGATTTTTCTCAGTGTATGACGGCATCTGTGAAGGGCTAAACAACTGCACACCATTTGAAACCCTCTGGCTTGTACACAAGGTAATACCACCACTGTTAAGACAGTGGAGCACCTACAGCTCTGTAAGTCCGATGCTGCTACAGCTGTACTCACAGAGTTGTCTGCCACTAACTTCAGGAAAAATAAATCAATAAACTCAGCAAATTCTGCAAGACAATTTTTGACCCCAATCACACAATTTAATTTTTAGACTAACAAGCCACTCTCCTTCCCAATGTAGGGGTATGGAAGAGTGCTGGAGAGGAGAGCATTGAATTGATTTGCAAGAGCTCAAGTACCAAAAACAAAGCATTGAGGACTTCAATTTTTACAGGCTATGTGTTTCAGGAACAAACATTCCTTTGTATTAAGAATGCTTTACTGTATTTTTGGCAGTCTAAATAAGTGTTCTACCGAGGAACCATTCCTCCCACAACAAGAACCAGCTGCTCAACAAAGACATGTCTGAAGTCCCTTGATATGGACTGGGGGTGTGGTGGAAACCCATTTAGAATTTATTTTTGTAATAAAGGAAGAGCCATTCTAAAACATTCAGTTAAGAACACACTTACACAACTACTTTAAAAACCCCATGGCAGCCTTTAGAATTTCAGGCTTATGGTGCAATGTGCATATTCATTTTGATGTTAATGGTTTGTATTAACACACGTATTTTATTGTTGCCATTTAAAGAATTCTAGAAGGATAACACCATTGACAGCTGAACTTTTATTAAACTTGATACATGATTTTTTTAACAGTCAGATGAAGATATTACAAAAATTATATAGCTATTAATGGATTGCAATAAACTATTAAAAAGAACATTCTCTTTACAATAGTGGTATATTATTTACAATTAGAGACCAGAAAAATGAGGGGGTTCCATCATAATATTTTACTAAATTAGCATTTAAATAACACTTGAGGCACTTTTCAGAGATTTTTCAAAGCTATTAACAGTTACTAACAAAAGTATTGCTACTAGCTGCTTTTAAAATACCGGTATCTGGAAGGTTAAAGAGTTTGTAAAACACTGAAGTCAGCTACAAGCTTTCTGGCTGTCTATAGTAACAAATACGCTTCGCATATTTATCACATAGAGATGATTGTTCATGTATGAATTAAGCCTCACAACATAACTGGAAGGTAGGAAGTGCCAGTATCCTTTATATAGAGTAGAAACAGATTGTGTCTTGCTAAAAGGAAGAAGCACGAAGTGGGCAACTCCATAGGCTCAGTCATCCCATTTCACCATACAGGATGGCTGATACTGCTCTACCACATTGTCTTACTTTGACAGTTTTAACTACCATCAAGAAGAACGCATGTTCCGAATCACAAGACCTAAACAAGGAGCACACAGATTTAAAAAGTGGAGATCTGTTGTACTTCAGTTGTTTTTGATTGGTCACTATAAAACCTATTGTGACTTGAGATAAATCACATCCTATTTCTGTCCCTGGACTTGCCAAATTCTGTTATATGTATATATGTAGAACATATATTTACATCCAATAGGACAGAAATTCTTGTCCCTGATTTCAAAGCCTTCCCAAGGTCAAGTGAGCTTTGCAGTTTCCACATCTCACCCTAAACTTGGCTTCTCCGCTAGAGTCCTTGTGAAAAACTAAAATAAATAAAAGTATGCCACAATGAGTGAGAGATCTGAAATGCATTCATGGTCCCAAGCCAAGGGCAGATTTTATTTGAAATACTAAGTTCCTTGATCAAAAATTCAAAAATAACAGACAAACTGTTGAGATGGGTGGAAGAAAGTTGTTTCCAGTGGAAAGGACTTTTTGTTCCTTCTGGCAAACAGACCATCAAAAAAAAAAAAAAAAAAAAAGTTGACCCACAAGTATCACAGTTCTTCAGAGTCATATCCCAAAATGGGTGCCAGCCATTTCTCCACCTCTGCCACAGACAGATGTTTTCTCAGTGCATAATCTTCAACCTGCAAAGGTACCACAAAACATGATGAAGATTTTGGAACTTCAGCTTTTAGCGCTTACAAAATTTGAGACATCTGCTCGTAAGTGTTCTAACACTATTATGAGGGACAGTGTGAGTTACCTGATCTTTACATATCTTGCCAACAGCAAAATATTTGGAATTGGGACTGGAAAAGTAGAGGCCAGAAACTGCAGAAGCAGGTATCATTGCTAGTGATTCCGTTAAACCAATTCCTGGAAAAGAGAATGAAAATCTTCTTATTCTTGAGAATAAGCACAAATTTAGAACTTTTTTTTTTTTTTGCTGGGCAGCTTCAAGCAAAATTAAAAAACCAAGCAGCTTTCAGATGAATTAAAACTAATACCATTTTCCACTCGTCAACTATTAAAAACTCATAGAGCTTTAAATATAATGCAGACTTTCACTACAATTACTGTCAAGAAACTGTACAGTTTGAAGGAAAAAACTTGGGAGATTTTGGCAAATGACATTTTGAATTATAGGAAGGTATTTTTGGAGCAGTGAAAAATCTGACATGTAAAATACCAGAGGAAAGCAAATGGAATTCATTCCTTTTTAAGAATTACCATCTCAAGGTTCCTGTAGACCAGGAAATACACTGCTGAATTGGCTTCTTTTTCCTGTTTATATCTGAAATGTCTTCCAGCAACCATAAGGATGCTAGAAATTTTCTCTGTGCAGCAGAACTCTGTTTGCATGCAATCTGCTAATTAGGGACACAATTCCTTCACCAAAAGCACTGCCAGTGTTTTGCAAATTCCTCCTTGAATGAGGCAAAATAAAAATGACAACACAAAGGAAAAGACAGCAATTCCTAGAAGCACTTCATTTTGGCATTTTATGCAGTTCTGCACCACCCAATTCGTTGTTTTGTGGGAACTTCAATCTTTCATTCACATAAAAACAGTTCAAGAATCTTAGTAAAGCAGAGTTACCTGTTGTTTCCTCAATGTTTGCAAGTTTCCACATGGTGAGTTTTTCTGTATGGTCAGGCTGGCTTGGATATCCAGGGGCAGGGCGAATCCCCTCATATTTAATTTTGCGTAGTTGAGAGAGATCAAGCTGCTCAGTACTACTGTAAGCCCAGAATTCCCTTCGAACTCTTTCATGGAGCTCCTCAGCAAATGCCTTGGAATGCAAGGATGTTTTAATATTTTAGTTTGTACAGAACGATGCAATAGCTACTTCATTAAGATAAACAATGATAGAGACTTTCTCCTCATTCCCATTTTTATTTTTAACCCTTTAACATAGGTGAAAAATTTGATAGAATTAAAATTCAGATGCAATACTTATTTTGCTAATTCAAGTGGTTTAGTTTCTTCTGTTATTGGCAGACAGTGGTTTTTTTATTTTTTTAAAGAGGTAAAGGTGTGGACAAGTAACCCAAAAGGACAAAGTTCATTAACCTATGGTAGCAACCCATCACTATGGCACTGTTTAAGTCTTGACTGTTTGTCTCATCCAGATCTAGCTATGGAAGGCCACACTATTCTTCCATCCATGTTAGGATCAGATATAAGTATATGCTGCTGCTCATTTTAGCAGAGGACCTTTCCTGTAGCTGAAACAACTTTTCTGAACTGCTCTTGCAGCTAATGCTATTTTGCCAGCAACAGATGCCCTTCAGCAAGAATTTCCATTTCAGTAAATATGTTTAGATGGCATTTAATTGTAACTTCTGAAACTGCTATAGCTTGAAATACACACCTAGAGCAAACCCCACTTGCACTGTACTGAAGTGGCTGTAAGTTTGCTGAAAGTTGCAAGGAAACACATGATAAAACCTCATACCTCTGCCAACCGATCGCCGAGAGCCTTTACCATTATGATGTTGTATTCATCATCCTGTTTCCTAAATTCATTGCATAACTCATCTACACCAAAGCAGGCCACAGCAAACAGGCCTAAGTAGTCACAAATGCCAGAATCCATTGGTGCTATGAAGTCAGAGAGGCAGTAATATGGATCTGTGCAGGCAGAGTCCTTTTCAGCCTGAAGTAACAAAATCAGTGTAATGTATCAGAACATTTAAAAATACATTATTAGTGCAACACTAAGCTAAAGATGAGATAAAGATTAGATTAGATAAATATTTTTAAGAACCAAGGGCTTAAGGCATTTCTGATGAACACCTAACTAGTCTGATCCATTGTGGCTTTCCTGTAGTTAAATTAGAAGGAAACCACCAAAGAACAAAACGCCAAAGAAGAGAGATGCTACACTGAACATACAGATAGAGATTTTGATTCTATTTACAGCTAGTAAGATTTAGCAGCTTATACTGTGGGTTCAACCTCTGCATAGGCCATTCACTTAACAGCTGGACTCAATGATCCTTGTGAGTCCCTTCCAACTCAAAAGGTTATGTGATACAAATTAAGGGACACTCTTGTGCCAACCACTGGGCAAGAGGAAAAATAATTCATCTCTACTCAAACTGATGGTTGGTATGCAAACTGAAAAAATTCTTCAGCATCTCTCACTATAGAATGGCTGTGAGCATTTATAAACATTCCTAGTTTGTTATGACGCAAACTATGTGCTCAGTAATCCAGACGAAATTGTGATCAGGATGCAGGCCTTACACTAGTCACACACTAACACAAACAAAATGCACCTAACATTACCGAAAAGTTGAATCCTAAGCAAAGTTCAAGGGGGTTTATGCAAAGGGAAGTGGCCCAGAGGGAAAGGACCTGGGAGTGTTGTTCAACAGTCAGTTGAACATGAGCCACCAGTGTGCCCAGGTGTCCCAGAAGGCCAATGGCATCCTGGTCTTTATGAGGCATAGTATGGCCAACAGGACCAGGGGAGCGATTCTTCCCCTGTACTTGGCATTGGGGAGGGCATGTCTTGAGTACTGTGGTCAGTTTTGTGCTGCTCTGTAAGTGCAGAACACCATTTTTGCTGGCAGATTAATACAAGGAGTTTTAAGACTCATTCTGCTTAGAAGTCTTTCCTGCCTGGAAGAGGCACCCTTTTCATTTATCCCACAAACAGCTTGGATCATAGTATCACAGTATCAGCAAGGTTGGAAGAGACCTTAAAGATCACCAAGTCCAACCTATAATCTAACAGCAACCCATCACCTAAACCATGGCACATGTTTCTCCTTCTCTGATCTTGCAGAGAGCAGTTAACTCCCTGAAAAGATAACTTTTTCACAAACAACCTTGGAGCCCCTGCAAGGCAGGGCCAACCAAGCTGTTAAGAAGACTTGGAAAGGAAAAAGTTTTGCATTCTTTCATGCCTAGTGTACACACTGTTAAAGTCAGCACTCTTACCTTTGAAAAATAAATTTCCCTAAGTCTTTCCACTGCCTGGTCCTTTGAGGGTACCTGCATTATCTTGCTTTGCACCATCAATTTAGGAAGGACATTGAGGTGCTGGAGCATGTCCAGAAAAGGGCAATGGAACTGGTGAGAGGTCTGGAACACTCCGGTCTTATGAGGAGCGGCTGAGGGAGTTGGGGTTGTTTAGCCTGGAGAAGAGGAGACTCAGGGGAGACCTTATCACTCTCTACAACTGCCTGAAAGGAGGGTGTAGCCAGGTGTGGATTAGCCTCCTCTCCCAGGCAACAACTGATGGGATGAGAGCACATAGTCTTAAACTGTGCCTAGGGACATTTAGGTTGGACATTAGGAAGAAATTCTTCACAGAAAAGGCAATCAAACATTGGAATGGACTGCCAGAGGAGGTGGTGGAGTCACTACCTGGAGGTGTTTAAGGAAAGACTGGACAAGGCACTGAGTGTCATGGTCTAGTAGGCAAGATGGTTTTTGGTCATAAGTTGGGCTCTGTCTCAGAGGTCTTCTCCAATCTAATTAATTTTGTGATTCTGTGGAATATACTGCTCACTGGATGCTTTTCAAAAATAGAAAAAATTAGCAGAAAGAGGCGAGAGAGCATCCAAAAAGAAATTTTGAATCATATCAGTGTATTAATTGTGCAAACATGATTGCTGTTTAAGAAGCAGCACAGTTCTTGTAAATCTACCCAACTTAAGAGAGAGAAATGTTATTTCATGGTTATCACTCATCTGAGGATTCCTACTCTAAGATAATTTTTTAACAATGCTTTCCACCCAAACTCAGCTGCATCTCAAAAGCAAGTAAAACACTCCCACCCCTGAAAAACAAACAAAAATGGTCTATTAACCTACTAGGTTAACACCATAATTACAGAAAACTAAAGAAATATCCTTTTCCCACACAGGTGAAATTTGTGTTAATGTTATGGTTCTTTCGTAATTATTAGAGTTAAGGGAAATACTAAATGCATTTCCAACTTTTAGATTTACATCACATCCTTAATAGTATCAATGTCATGAAGAGTACTCTGCAAACTGAAAGGAACATTTTATAAAAGACACAGAAGACAATTATTCATTTCTACTTTGCTCCAGTGAAGACTTTGCTGAATTACTACATATACCAGATTGTAAGGGATGCAGCTAAAATAGAGTCCAGAAGAACAGTATACACAATAGCACAGCATATCATGGCCTTAAACTGTGAGAGAAGCCTGAATAATTGGGGATATTCAAGATAAAAAAGACTAAGAAAAATAACAGTATTCCAATAATAAAACTCATTACAAGAACAACATCAAATTACATATTCTTCTTGGGAGAAACTCTGGGAAAAGGCCAAGAAAAGAAACAGTAGTAAACTTGATTTACACGGGATATAAAAATATTTAATTACACTATAAGGCTGTGCAACAGCCCTGCCTGTGTGCTCATTGAGAGCATTTTATATAAACATCTGCCATAGATTGTCACAATCCATCTCCATGCAACAGATAAACTGTTCCAGGGAAGTGGAACAGAAAAACTTGAGAGTCATATGACTGTCCTTATAAAATATTGCACTACAGAAATTCAGGTCATTCTTGAATTTTTTTTCTGCCCACGTTTGATGACTGTGAATATGTGAACGACGAAGAAGTCAAATAAGAAGACAGGGAAAAGGGAGAGATAGAATACCTAAGAAGTTCTATCTATCACATTAAATGCAAATCTAGTAAGTATGATTCAAGCATGAATACCTAAAATAATGATCAGCTCAATCAGAATTAGCAGCCAACTAACTCTAAACTGCCCCTTCTTATGATTTTTACATAAAAATTAAGGCTATCAAAAACACTTATCTCCACTGAGCTTTATTTTGCAGATTTTTAAATTCTATCTGTGTTTAACCTTTAATTCATTCAAGCAGAATTTTTCATCTAAAGCAGAATCCAGGGATATTAGAAAACTAAGGTTCATTAGGCTCTAATTTAGCAACACAAGATCCATGTAATGAATTTATACAGCACATTGCTTTAGGACATCTTAAATATCAAAATTAAGACAGAAAATGCACATCACATCTGAAGATGTCAAACCTATAAAGCACTTTGTAAACTATTACAAAGCAAAATACTGCAAGTTCTTGTAATTACTGAAAGAAATGGCAAGACGACAGCTGCAGACAGATTATAACAACCATTTTCTACAGATTTTAATAGGGAACATTCTTGCAAAAAATGAGTAAAAAAAGTCACTTAACAAATGCATCATTGTACCTGTTGCCTCAAGCCATAAAACTTTGCTATTGGTTCTGAAGATCCCACTTCCTCTTCTACAGCATATACATGGATATCATCCTGAACACTTTGAGCTGGCCAGAAACCAACCACACCTCTGGCCTGTAATTTCTTTTGATTAATCAATGTTTTCAGTAGATCTTGAGCATCATTATAAACTCTCTTTGCTTCTTCACCTAGATCAGAAAAAAAAAAACAACAAAGAGTCCTTTAGAAAATGTATATTTTTACAACTGGCTAAATAGTTTTAACAATTGTTGAAGATTGATTCATTTTCCGCATAATTCTCTGATGGCTGCAATGATCTGTCAGCTACAGCAAATAGAGAGACAGCAGGATGATTGTCTATATAGCTGTAACAACATATCTTGGTGAAAAACAAAACCACAAATGTTTCAGCCGGTACTATTCTAGCAGAGGACACCGAATAAAATGAGCAACAGAGACTTGGTGTGTGCACCTACATTACCACATTGCAGCAGACTCAGAACGTTGATTTCAGTGTCACCCTTGCATTTTCATGACATATTTCAAGGCCTACCATCTTCTCCCACAATGGGAACACATATATATTTAAGTGCTCTGCTGCCATTTTCTGTCATTAAAATACTTCCGTGTGCTTTGAGAGGCAAATTCAAAACAAGATAACTGAGTATCTTTCCCCATTTATCTTTAAGCCTCACATGCCAACAATTGGTTCACCAGGTGTTGCTTTAAAGGATTATATTATATTAAAGTTACACTATTTTCCATGTATTTTCACTATTCCTATATATTTCAAAACATTCAGAATCTTATTGCAGCACAGTATGCCTGTTAGGGTTACTTACATGTAGTAAATGCAGTTTCAATACTCACCTACAGTTTTATCACTAAATATCTTAGGGAAACTCCGGTTGGGATATTTTCCCCTAAGTTGCCAAACATCAAAGAAGGGCTTCCAGTCAATGTATTCTACCAGCCTCTTCAGGTCATAATCTTCAAAGACTTTTGTGCCAATGAATTTTGGTTTAACTGTAGGAATCAGAAGTATGATTTGACATGATGAAAATAATTTAACGCTGCTTGTGTATGTGCAGCATAACTGATGCTCATTGGTCTCCAACACTGCAATTGACCTCTTCCAAAGTAATTGTCTTAGAATTCTCACTGTCGTATTCTTCCCAAGTCATACCAGGCTCCACAGTTATAATGTAACAAAAAACGCATAGAAGGCATAAAAAGTTGAAAAATTAAGGCTTTTCGTTCTTTCATATAAATCAACATTTATTAGTTGTTGGATATTGGAACTTATTTCATTGACCAGAATATTGGCCAAAACAGAAGACCAAAAAACCGACACAACTTATCAATACTTAACATATTATATGGGTATATACTTTTCACATTTACAAATCTCTTTCTATGCACAGACATGTTACATGCTATGATATTACAGAATATTTCTGTAAGTTTTTATGTAATTTCTAAGAACTTTTGCAGCCGCCACACACTTGTTCAGATACATGTACACAAACAAAAATGCAAAAGCACAAGCTTTGACTCGTTTTCTCTCTGCTGTTCAATACTTCATAACACAACCTTTATCCTGATGAGCTCTTGAAAATCAGCATCTTGTTGAGTCTTGTGAAATGATAGAAAGCAGTGTTAATGTCACTGCAGGATGCAACTTTTTGTGGAATGCTGTTTATACTTCTAATCTCTAACTTCAAGGAAGAAAGAGTCAAAACAAACCAGTACAAAAACTGATGGGGGAAGGGTAGGACAAAGTGTAAAGAGGAATGTCATACAAGTTCAGTGTCACAACATGTGTTCCCCAAATATAGTATAGTAAGAACTGCAAGGTGAGCCAGGTGGACACTATTTTGCAAAGTGGTCATCAGATTTTTCTTTGATTATATGGTGTTATGGGTAACTCATTGTTTTAGACTTTTAATTTTTTTTTTATTAACTTGAAGTTTATTTTTAAAATGAGCTGTGAAAAAATAAAGCAGAAACAGATTTCTCAGATTTATGCAAAAAAGATGTCTGCTGAGATAGACACCAATATACTCAAGCTGTTATACTGCTATATTCTAAAGTTTAATCAAGCATAACTTAATTAAAATATACCTAAAATAAATACAGGAAAAAACAAAGACACTGTAACAACAACACATAAACTGACCTGGTTTATGGCCGGATAACCAGTCATTATGGAAACCTTTTCTTCTAGCTTGCTGTAGAGACAAGTATCTTCTTTCCTATATGGACATAAAGGTTAATTTCAGAGAGCCAGCAGAGCTAGCCATCTTTCAGACACATAAACCGTAACTGTTGACTTTGTGGTAGTTTTACTCAAAAATGTGATGGCAAATATATTCAGTGCCAACAACTCCGAGTTCTCAAGTGTAAAGTAAGATTACTTCACAATCATGCCATTATTTTTTTCCTGTGGACTTCTTATAAAACTGGCCTACAAGATTTCTAGTTCCTCAGAACTACACTAGATGTTCCTTTACTACTTCAAAATATGCTAAAATACAGGTACAGAAAGATATTCTCCATTTGCTCAGATCCCTCCCCTAAACAAGAACAAGACATTAGGAAAGCCTGGTGTTTTAAAATACACAATACAATGTGGCTCAGTCCCAGCAAAAGCAACCAGTACCATTTTCATTATCCCAGTTATAGCTCCCCATTTCCAGCTACTGCACCAGGAGGGCAAGGGCCTCCTGTAGGTTGGTTACAATGGCATGACTGCCAGTTCCATGGAGGTGTCCTAGATACCACTGACTGGCCATTGATGACAATCAAGAATTTGCCATATATGTGTCAGACTCACGCAGAAGTTTCCATTATAGTGATAAGGGGAAAAGAATCAACATGTATAAAACCAATGAACTTTGGACACAGCATTGATAGAATCGTAGTTTGTGAATTTTAAAGTTGGCTAACTTGAAACAATTATTTTAGCTACTGCACAGGAGATGATTAGGTAGACATTCCATGATAAGAAATAAGGTCGAAGAGATTGTGAGCTTCCTTCCAGCAGGACATTTATGGTAAAGCTAAACCTGAGGAGCCAAGAACCAATTAAGAGCTGGTTAGAACCAGCCTTAAGGACTGGAAAATCGCCAGGACCCAGGGGGCCATGGAAGGCGCGCACGCTTTTGGGGAGACTCTCGTATGTCTTGGCCAGAATAAACATACCTACTTCATAACTTTTGGGTTGTGCAGTCGTTTCCACAAGTCAATAGGTTACAGCATTTGATTTCACAAGCACTTATGGAAGTTTTCAATCAATTCTACTGCAAGAACAAATATACTTGAAGGTCTTCATTAAGGAGCTCAAACTGAGAGTAATGAGGCAAGTGCCAACCACTTCAAACAAGAAACTAAATCAATTACATTTGTACCTTGAGAGATTCATAGTGTTCTTGTCTAATGTCTTCATATTCCTCTAATATTTCTTCAAAAAAGTCATCCTTTACACTATTGTCTAAGAGCTGGGAGCACTGAAAAAACAGGAAAGTAGTAAGTACATACTGTAACACCCTATACATGTAGAATATGAAGTATGAATTTCAGACTAAGCAGTCTCTTTCAGATTTGCTTCCAATTACACTTTGCAAGCCTTAAAAGTAATCTGCAAATTAGATTCAAACTATCCATATTTACAAATGTGTATTACTGAGAACACTGTCCTACTACATGAGTAAATATTAGCAGAGCCAAGTCTGGCTCTGGAAAGACATGAGAGGAGAATACTCCAGAACTTCAGCGACTGAATAGCCACACAAATGCAGATTGACCTACTTCTTACAAGCAGGTATTTGCCAGCTAAGACCATCCGTTTCTCTGAATAAGAATCCATCCCAAAAACCTCCACCCATACGTTTCTCAGTGCTAATGCTTCCATCTAACTAACTTCAGAAATATATCCAAATTAGAGAGAATAGCAGTTCATATCTAACTCCTTCACTCTTCACTTTAACACATCTCAAAACTACAGTCAAGGATTCAGAGCAAATGTCACTCTCACTAGAGAAATGTTTAAATAAAAGTATCCAGTGACAAAATAACTGACTAACACGTCAGTTAGAGACCCAAGATTACAGAAACTACATAGCAGCAAAAAAACAACTGAAGCAGTAGTAGTTTAGAAACTGGTCTTTGTTGCGCCTCTTCAATTTATGCCACAATATTAAAAGCATTAGAGGAAAGTATGAAAGGCACAACAGAAAAACAGGGCATGTACTTCTGAACGGATGAGAAACTATAATTTAGAACTTACAACCACAACACTCTTGGATGCATCCAGGACATGAATTACAGGTGCGCTATATCGTGGGGCAATTTTAACAGCTGTGTGTGTTCTTCAATGAAAAAGAAAAAGAGTGAGCATTTCGCAACTAAAGCAAAAAAAAAACAACAAAACAAACAAACAAAAAAAAACACAATAAAAAATCAAACCCCCCAGTGAAATAAATCCTGACCATGTATAGACCAGAACTTGAAAAGAAGAAATTCATTCATCCATCTGCTATGCATGAATCATTAAACACAGATTTTAATAATAGGTACATAAACATTTTTCTTCAAAGAGTATCAAAATGCATCCTAAGTAAGGTGCCAACTCACATCCACTCACTGTTTTACCAGCTGAATGAAAATCAGCAACTCACTAGTTTAAGTCTCAGAAAATTTCAGTAAGAATGTTCCAAACTAAGCCTACCAAGAACTAACAATTTTTTTTTAATCCTTTTTGCTCATCTTACATTTTTCCCTCCCACACGCTGGGTCTGTGGATTAGCATTAACCTAATTCAGTTAAAGATTATTCCATTTCTGCAGTGCTCTACTTCAAAATTGTAGGCACAAGTCCTCCCTTCACCTGAAGAAGGAATTCTGCCAGTGGTCAATAAATATTACAAACTTGCATCTTGAAGATACAGTGAACACTGCATTATAACTATAGGAGCAATAAAGACAGGCAGTAATCCTACTCTCCACCGCCCATCAAATTACAAGACAATTTGGTAAAGCCATAAATACAGTTACAATACAATAAATACTGTTACAATATGTGCTGCTCTGATAAAGAAAGGAACACTGCTAACAGCTTCTAGTGATGCAAGAGTAATGTCTCCTCAGAATCCTGCTAAAACTCTGTGAGCAAATGTAGGAACAAAGCTCGTTTGCTTTCTTGTACACTAAGGTCAAATGCCATTTTTTAAATTGAATTTAAATCAGAGCCCACAAAGCAATCTTCCACAGCAGAGGTAAAACCTCCTTTTTGTTCAGTGTCTGTCAAATATCTAAAGCACTTGGACATGGAGGTTTACTGATGACTTTGCAACACAACTGTCCAGCATCTTCCAAATTTGCTTCCAGGAGATCCACTTCTGGTCTTGGCAGCTCTATTTTCATAGGAATGGACAAAGGAAACAAAACGGGCATGTTCCTACAATGGCACTGTACCAACCCCTACATACTAACTTTTTATATTTTTTAAAAAATAAATTTTACCACAATGAGAATGTCAACATTACTTCTCAGTATCTGAATTTACCAAAGAAGCATAGTGAAAATGCAAACATCACCATTACTGTAAATTATGAAGAAAACTATTGTGTACATTCTGGAGACAAAATCCAGCCTCTCTCTCTTTCAAACTAACCTCATTTTACACCCTTCAAGAGAGACTTGACTCCATAAGTCAAGGAGACTTAAGGTCTCCTTATCCCAAATAATAATGTCTTCTGATTGTAGAGGAAAAAAAAAATGTAGATGGTCTTTCATTAGCAACCTCTGACACATACACAATCTTGGAGAATGTACACATGAGGTTAAACTTAGACTGAGGAAGTAAAATTAAGTATATATTACATAAAGAATACTTTTACTTGACATATATTTTATAGATACTGTATTGTCTGGGCACATACATAAGTAGATATTTATATACAGTTGACATGAATAAAATTATTATTTATGTATTCAAAATTATACACATATTCTACAGTAATTTCCATATTCAAGGATAAAACTAGTGCTACCTCCCTATTAGCTCCATTTATCTCTGTGAATAAATTCTACAAAATTGTTTGATGCTGGTTATTTGACATCAATTATGATGTGACAAAGCCCTGTGTGAACACACTGAAAAGATCTGAAGAAAGGGCTTTCCTAAGACCTCTACTTAGGATAAAGCCTTCCCTTCATTCACCCCCCTGCTTTTTTTTTCTTTTTTATTTAAAAAAATCCTTCAATGTTTTTTCTCAGTATCAAAGCCATAGGAAGAGGCTCATAGGGAAAAGGAGAAAAAGGTGACAGTGAACACTGCATTTTAGCTAGAGGAACAATAAAGACTGGTAATGATCCTACTCTTCACTGTCTGTCAAATTAGGAGATGATTTGCTAAAGCAAAAAAGACAGAATACAATAGGTCTGGCTACAATATGTGCTGCTCTGATAAAGAAAGCAAAACTGCTAATAGCTTCTAGTTACACAAAGAATGACCTCTGCAGTCTTCTGAGCTGTCACCTACTCAAGCATACTGTAAGCTAAAGCAGCAAAGCATGACCCAAGGCCAATATACATGCCCAAAACACGGTAATGTTAAGACTAGGTGTCAGTGAGCTGTCGACGATGACCTTCAGGAAATCATGCTAACACCATTATTTCATTTGAACAGATCTCAGAGAACAAGATCTCAACAGAAAAGCTCAGTCTATCAAAAGCAACATGTTAAATATTTCAAGGCAAGCAGCTAGACTTTATCCCTTATCAGCCTGCTTGAAGAGGACTGGAGACTCAACCCAGTCATCACTTTGCTGAACAGTGATTTAGGAAAATATACTAACTTTCTTAAAGGTAATATCTCCCTGATATCAACATGTTCATTTCTAGTCTCAAAATCCTGCATTTTCAGAATGCTTTGGTGAATCGGAGCAGATTCTGGAAGAACAGAACTGTAATCATATACACATGTGCATGAACTTTTAGATGAAATATAGTACTTCCGATTACAATTGCAAAATACACAACACTTACAAAATTTAAATTTTTAAGATGTCTATTATTTGTTATGCCCCGACTACATTTTATCTCTATATTCTAGGACTTAGGAGAAAAATACAGAAAAATGAGGGAAAAGGGTAAAGAAAAGGCTATAAATTTTCTTTTTCCCTAGTTAGCACTATTTCCATAGATATTGCTTATCTTCTCAACTGAGATATCTTACTTTGAAGTAGTCGCTCCTCCAATCAGCAAAGGAATCTTTATTGCCAATCTCTCCATTTCCTTAGCAACAAAAATCATCTCATCCAAAGATGGGGTGATGAGACCAGACAGGCCAATTATATCTATTGCAAATTTACAAACACACATACAACCAAAAAGTTTAGCAAACCCACTCTGAAAACACAGAAATTATTACAGAAAAGTTAATTTCATACATCAGATAGCTTCATGTGTCAGATAGAAAACAATGAGATAAAAAGCAGAGTAGTCACAAGTCTAGAAAGGAGGTTTGATCCACTTAGAAAGTAAAAGCTTTCCAAGAATGACAATGTTTCCAAATCCCCAGTTTAAGATATTTCTGAGTCTCCACAGCCGCTGAACATATACTGCACTAGTTTCAGGAATAAATAAAAGGTACTTTTGATTAGGAAGCTCCAACCCTTTGCACTCAAGTTCAGCACTGAGGAGGCAAATGAGACAAAATAATTATAAGCTTTGCTTTTAGAAACAACAAATGCTTTCAAACTTCATCACCTATGTTCCACACAATTCATCTTTTCCAAGATGCAGTAGACTGTTTCAAAGCAACTGCAACTTGTTTCAGAAAGTTCATTATTTATTACAACAACTGATTCCTCATTTCACACTCACTGATCTGGCAGGCTGAGTGCCAAGTTCTGTCACTAATTTAAGGCCCAACAAGAAGTTACCTAGACCTTTTCAAGGCACCATTTATCCATCTGTAAAACAAATTCTAAAATATCTCTCAAGGAGTTGTCCTTTTGATGTTGTGTTTTCAATTCCTCTGGCTAAATTTCATGGAAGTGCAAAATGCAAAGCAATTAACATTGTCCATGCAAAAGCTCTGATTTCTCTGATGATAGTCTGACCAAATCACAGACAGCATAGGAATGCAATACACAATAAGCAGCAATAAAAAATGCAAGAGTGGTTTAAAAACCAAACAATTCAGAAGTACTAATAAAATCTCTCTATACCTGCTTTGTTCTCAACAGCAGCTCTCAATATCTTATCACATGGAGTCATGACTCCTAAATCAATAACCCTGTGAAAAGAAACGAGATGACACATAATCCTTTAAACAATAAATCATATTTCTGCTAAAGGGCAAATATATTTCTTTTATAGTAAACAACTGACCTAACATTAAAGTTTGTTTCTCTTAAGACCACTTTTGGGAATTTTAATTTATGAAATACTTCTGGGTATGGCAAAATTTTCAATAAGTCACAGTCCCAGATGACATAGTAGTTAACAAAATTCAAGTGCGAGAGAGGTTGTTTTGTTAAGTAAGATTTTGTGGTTGCACTAAGTCCGGCTGAGATAAAGCAATTTTCTTCACAGTAGCTGGTATGGTGCTGTGTTTTAGATCTGTGGCCAAAGCAATACTGCTAACACACTAAAAATTTAACCATTGATGAACAATGTTTTCCCAGCATCAAGGCTTTTCTATTTCTTACTCTGACCCCTCAAGGAACACACTGTGAGGAGATGCAGCCAGACAGATGGCTCAAACTAACAGAAATATTCCGTGGCATATGATGTCAAGCTCAGCAACAAAAAGGAAGAGTTAAGGGGATTAGCAGGGGTTAGCCATCTTTTGCTCAGGAACTGGCTAGGCACCAGTTCACCCAGGGGAGGTGGCAAGCGGATTGCCTTTGCACCACTTATTTTGTTTTTTCATTTTCTCTTTTTTCACTTCTCCTTCACTTATTAAACATTTTTCTCCACTCACAATTTTTCTTGCTTTCCTTCCTCCTTAGCTCTTTCTCCATCCAACTGAGGTAGGCTGAGTGGAAGTGGCTGGTTGTGAGGTGCCTAGCACCTACCAGGGCTACCAACGGCAGTGGCACTTCTAAAGTTATTTGGATAATACAAAAAGATTTTGTGGATATCATATCTTATATCAAGAAAGTAAGATGACTCACATCAAAGCTGTGCCTTATTAGAGATACTGCTCTTCACTTGTTGGCATTTTGATCCTATTAACCACAGCTATTGCCAGGGTTTTAATTTATTCAAGTAAGCCACCCCAGTCTGCTGTTTTCATTCAGCCTCACTCACACTCACGGTGACAGAAAACTATGGCTTCAGTTCAGTAAGTCTAACTAAAGCTCAAGAAAGCCTGAAACCAATAGACAGAATTTCAAGAGGAAATTAAACGGAATATATTGTATATACAAAGCACTGCAACTGACTTCAACACTTCGTGTTTTAAAATAAATGGATAATTTTGTCTCTTGTTAGAGCAAATGCCAATCCAAAGTGAAAGCAAAACTGAAGGAATGAATAAGACAAGGATTCCAAAGCTGATTCACCTTTGTGCAACATCTGACAGACCCTTGACAAACCTGATCGTTCCTTCCAACAGAGTTTCCAACCATGCTGCACATACACAAGCCATGAAAGACTTTTCTTGAAGTTCTAACTTTTGAAGTTCAGAAACACATCTCTTATTTAACAAAACATACCCCAGGAAGTTTTTAAACCTCAGCTAACAAACAGCTGGAAAAACACACTAAAAGGTTCATCCAAGCCTTAGAAGACTTCTTTTTCCCAACACAACCCACACATAGTACTGCCTACTACAATTGTCGTGTGCAATTTCTTCAGACATTATACTTACATGTGTAAGATATCATACTTATTATATTTAACTGATATAAAACAAATACAAAGACTCATGTTCTCATTTATGCTCCAAGTGATGTTAAACTGCATTCACTTCGGATGCCAATTTATTAGGAAAAATAGTGTTAAAAGAGGAGGCAATGCTGTCTCTCGCTCTCCCCTTAGTAATACCTGCTGATTTGTGTTCCAATCACAACTTGGGGAACAGAGGACAGTTTCCAAGAAACACCCACCTCTGTTATCACCACAGCTAGAGCTAGCCTAAGGCATTAATTACGTACCCTTATACAGTTGTGTTCCCAGCCACCAAATGTTAATCTCTTTACCTGAAGTTGTTGCAGCCCAGAACAACTCCCACAATGTTCTTGCCAATATCATGCACGTCTCCTTTCACAGTTGCTAGTACTATTGTACCCTGATAAGGATCCTGGAAGTTGAAGAAATAACACAAGACTTAAATTCCTCAAAAGCCTCAGTATGTTTGTACAGATTCCTCAACAGTGCAATCCTATTCCACGTCCCAAACTCCTTTGGCAGTAATTGCAAAACATAGAGGAGATAATACAGTGAAATAGTAAAAAATATTTCAAAAGATCCAGGTAATGGAAACTTGCAAGACTGTTATTCAAAAATCTGTCTTTAAAAAAACAGCATTTCAAATCTGAATATAATTTTGTTCAGTGCAATAACTAAAGTCCTAAGGTACCTCTGCTCCAAATACACACTTCATCAATAAAGAGATTAAATAGAGTAAGTATTTAGAAAAAGACTATGAATACTCATAACTGCATGCCTGTCTGTGCATCAAGATCAATTTTTCAATGCAATGCTGAGAAGAATGGGGAATTAGCCAAATTAGAAGGAAAATTAAAGGAATTAGCAAAAGCCAAGAGACTGAGTTTTTATGCAACACAAATAGCAAGGGAGACATTTCAGCACAGTGATCAGACTACTTCAGACTACCCTAGCTGGACAAATGGGCTGGAAGAAGGGTCTCCTTGATGAAGGGAAGCTAGTCTGTCACAAGAAGGTCCTAGTTTAGATGGCATTCAGCCTGACAAAGGGGGTTACCAGCAGCACAACACTGAAATGTTCCATAGCAATTCTCCACCAGGACACAGGACTTGGCAATGCATTTTTAGTCGTATAATCATTGTTGTCACTTGGAGCAGCTCCAGGCTATAACAGTGGTATGTCTGAGTTGGTGCAGGATCAGATGCCAGTAAGCAACTACTTAAATTGCACAGAGCATATTCTAGGCAAAACTGCAAAATATTTTTCCAGACAGTATCTCATCTCCTTTGCAGATGGAAGAATTGGATTATTAAATCCTTCTATGAAGCATGTTATGTTTCTGGACATATTGAGTAGCTTTCTATTTCATGAGACTACATTGCCTTCTGCAGTTACAATGTTATGGGTTAAAAAAATCTTTATATATTACCAAGAGTGACACTAATATTTCCCATAGTCCTAACACATTTGTTGAATAAAATTCCTGGATCCCCACCAATGCTGCTGTTTATACTAAAATCTATTATCTCCCCAGAGCTTTTGTTTTACAGAAGGCTGGAGAACAGTGAAGGCAAAATGGAGATCTGTAAGTCAGCCATCTCAGTACATCAACAAAAAATTTTGCAGTTGAAAATACACTGCTAAAATATAAGAGGAAATTGGGGAAAGATTAATCGAGGACAGGGGAAAGAACAGAAAGCGCTGCCCCATATTGTATCATATCTAATAACTACTGATGATTTAATTAGTGATAGGTATCAGAAAAAAAAACAATACAAATTGGATTCGCACATGAGAGGAAGAAAAATCTGTGCTGGGTAGCAAACAACATCCGCCAGAGCACATGCCACTTTAAATAAACCCTACTTAAGGCACACTGGGATTTCAATTGTCTTAAGCAAGGAGGTCCTCAAGTTCTGGGCACACATCCAAAAGGCTTCTTTTTTTTTATCTTGATAGAGATCCTCAGCCACAGCTATTTATCCTCAAATGTAACTATCAATGCTTTGCATTTCTTGGCAGTCCATGACTAAAACTGTCCTGCAGGTTACAGTAGCCTGTGTAACATCAGACAGATCAGTTACCGGAGTCTGCAAATCATTTTCCTTCAAGTCAACATCTAACCGTGGAGATAGATGCAGCTGTTTTTCTCTCTCTCACCAATTCTCTATACAGTGACAACATATTTTTCTAAGAGGAAGGCACTACATCCCTTGCCCAGTAGAAGGTAGAGGAAGCAGGGGGACAGAAGTCCTGCCTTTTCCTGCTCTCCTCAGCCACCAGAATACCTCCCATCTCTTCAGGAATGTTTGCTATATTTTTAAAAACCTCCCAAATTCCACTTAGTTCTCTGGTTAAAAGAAGTAAAGTGCCAGAGGATTCAGAGATCCTAATCCAGTGTTCATGGAAGCAATGGGGTAACAATTTTCAATGACTTCAAACAGTATCAAAACAAACCAGAAGGTACTAAATACCAGCATTGTCATCTGACTTTGAAAAAGAAAGGGTGGAAGAAATTGGTTTGTTTAGATGGGAGAATGACCAGGGCTATGGAGAAAGGAAGAGTTGAATGAAGAGAAATATGGTGACGGAGTTACAGAATTCACTGAGGGAAGAAATAGTAGAAGCAAGTGGCAAAATATGCCATAAAGTTATAAGTATCATGAATAAATAATACTAGAATTAAATGCCTAGAAAAATACAAGAAATTCGTAACATCGGTATAAAGGGCCTAAATAGGCTTATGGCACTGTTCAGAAAACTTGTGACAACTCCAAGCACAGTTCCACAAAATCTGCACTATATGAATTTCAGATCTACTTCAAATTAATCTCCAGCATCAGAAATGTAATCAGTATTTCCTATATTTGTCAGAGCACGCTATGACAGTGTTACAGCACAAAGGACTGTATCTTGCCTCTTCTTCTATGCTGCCTCGTTTGGCTCTCCTTTCTTCTCTTTCTTTTTCCATATAGGGAATAAGGTGGCCAACTGCTTTCTTCATAACTCGAGCAGACTTTATCACCTGCACAGATAAAGGAGGGGAGCAGAATAAACAATAAATACAAGGTATAGCAATAGCCTCAGTTTTCTCTTAACCTTCTCTTAGACCCATTCAAGCAATAAATGCAACTTCATTTGCAGACCCAGGTTCCAGCTTTGCAGATCATGCTGTGGGTAGCAGGCTGCTGGCCTTACTGGGCTAAGGGTCTACATATGACACTTTCTTTCACAGTGCATCCTCCTCGATCACTCACAATAGAACTGAAAGGTACCAACCAGCCCAGGCTTGGAGGATGCTAAACAAAGTAATTTTTAGTTGGATCGTTTTTCCCTCTTGCTTTTTTTCATGGGCTCAGACTTAAAACTGAATTTCAAATAAAACAAAAACACTCAGGAAAACAAACATGTAATTCTATATAAAGAAATTCAAGTTCCAAAGTAAAATAAGAAAATGGTTACTTCTTAACAGCACCTGAATTCCTGAATTTTTACAATTCCTATATTCTATCTGAAAAAAAAAAAAAAACAGCATGGAAAGTTTCAGCTCATTTTATAATGCTAATTTTTGAAAAACAGGAAAATATGAAAGTATTTTCTCATTACCTGAGGCAGAAACATCTTTCCGGCACCAAAAAGATCACCAACGATTTTCATGCCATTCATCAAAGGTCCTTCAATTACATTTAGAGGTCTAGGATATTTTTCCTGATTTAATCTTGCTTCTTCTGTATCTGCAGTGACATACTTCTCAATGCCCTGAGAAAAAAATTGAGATGCTGTTATCTTGCTAGATATACAATTTTTATTTTGTTGCCTTTCTCCCCCCCAAAAAAATTACAATGAAAGTACTACTAGATACTTCAGATACTACTAGTCTTTAAGAATACCTCTAATGTGTATTGAAAATAGGCTTCCTTAAGAAAGAAAACATTGAAGTTCTTAGGCATATGAAGTTATTCAAGAAAGTCCCCAGTATTAACAGATTTGTTTATTTCTTTAACCACAATAAAAAAAAAAATCAATGCTCAAAGGTTGCATCCACAGTGCAAGTGCCACCCAGTGTAGTACTACTAAAGGACTCAAAAAAGCCAAAGTAAACATATGTTTCTACCAACACTAGTGGAATAATATATTAGGAGTCAAAGACTTCAACTTCTAAGGTTTAAAGATGAACTACTACAGCTTTCTCTGTTATTGAAGTTAGACAAATCAGTCAAATGTATTATTCTTTATTAATTAATAACTTGTTAAAGAATGGAAGCTGAAGAACTTTCAAAGCCAAATAAGTCCCTTAAAGTCTGAGTTAAGATCATGTCTCTTAGAGCTGATGGGTAGGACAGTTTTCTGCACAGACTCACCTTTATGAGAGCGTACTCCAGCCTTTCTTCCACAGAGCTTTTACGCCACTCATCAGTCTGTACAACTTTTTTTCCTCCTTGGGAATGATTCTGGAAAAGAAAGATCTATAGGAGCTTGCAAGCATAAAATGTATGGAATTTACTTTTAGAAAAATGAGGGTACTTCCAAGTACTGACTCATAAAACAATTTCAGACTATTCAAAAGGATTTTTATATACATGCAAATCACGTTGAAAACACCTGTGTTGTACTACAGGCACTTAGGGGGTCTACATCCCAAAGGATATATACTTCAATGAAAATGTAAACAAAATAAAGTAAAAAAAGATAAAGAAGAAAAAAAAAAAGAAAGAGCAGTTTGATAATTTTTACACTCCTAAAAATGATGAAATGACTAATCCTAAGGGTTTTACTTCTGGGAACATAATTTAAATTGATTCCTGGCCCACACACTACACTTAATTTTAAAATTCTAATTAATTTGGCTCTAATTCAGTTTCTGCTGGAATAGGTTATGTTATTCCATTTCACAGACATGTTTTCAATCAGGCAGCCTACAAAACTACTGTTTGTCACGGACATAGACTGTCTCAAACCACCACATCTCTTAGTCTCACACTCATACTCCCCTTGACAATGAACACAGAGGCCAAAAGGGCTACACAGTGCAAGAAAGTTCACAAGCACCCACCAAAGGGAGGTTCATGGAAGAGCACCTTATCCATTAACTTAGCCATCACACTTCAGGCAAGTAATTTCTTCTCCCCACTCAGTTATTGAACGTAATCTTTCAGGCCTTTTAAGTGCTCGTCAGCAAGCCTTTAAACATAAAGTCATGGAAACAATATCTTACTAATGGGAACAGAAAGTTTTCATTCATGTTTATGTGAATGTTGGCTAACTTCACAGTTTCCTGTTGCCTAATCTTATTCCCCTCCTACATCTAGTTTTTAAAAAGGGAATGAAAGAAGGAAAATGTTGCCTGAAGGTACTGTACAGTTCTCATTCTAATCTGACTAGACATGTTCCTGAGCAAACTGCTCTTGGCTGGCTCTGCTGTGAACAAGGGGATTGTACTAGATGCCCTCCAGAAGCCCCTTTCTACTTCAACCCTTCTGTGATTCACAGAAGTGTTCTCCTCAACCTCTGGCCAGACACTTTAGCAAGGAAACCATTTCAACCTAATACCATGAAGTTGTAGGGTGGGCATGCAGGGACCACAAGATGATTATACTAAAAGCTAGGGATGAAAAAACCTGCCTTTGGAAGCACAACTCTCCCATTGCCATAAATGATACAGTTTCAGTTTGAGAATGTCTACAGCTATATACTTCACAGAAAATGTTTTTTAATTTCAAAAGTCAAAGAAAGGCTGATCCCCTAAATCTGCAAGGGTTAAGTTTTTCCTTTTTGCAACAGGGCTATTTTACTCCCACAATAAAATCACCACCACAAATAAAAGCAGAGACTCAAATAACAGCTTTTCCAAACTTACAGACCTAGAAGTCATCATTCACTTTCATTTCTACTTTTCGTGCTCCATTTAAATTCACATTCTGCCTTCTGCACAAACTCTGCTTAAGGAATTCCTTTGTAATTCTCCTTTTTTCTCCCTCTTTATGCAACCTTGAATACCACAATGGTGTAACTTTGTACAGACAAGATCACTCGCAGATGAATTGCTTAGACACTACAAGCATCGTGTAAGATAGCTGAAATACAAGGGAGAGAGAGCCTTCCTGTACTGGTTTTCAGCATGTTGCCACTGTTCCTAGAAATGCTGCATCACCACAGGGCAAACTACAAACAAAATGAAGCTGTGCATAGAAACAACACCTCCAGAAGCTACAAGAGACATGTAAACTTTCTTGTGCCACCTAACCCAGAGAGATTTCTGATGTATCTTCCATTCTGAACAGGATTGCATCAGTTGTTTTATGGATGATAATCTGGACATCTTCAGATATGTAATCTTGGTCTTTTATCACCACCATCATTACAACAAAAACACTGAATGCACTCTTGACATGCTACATGAACTGGAAGTCTGTGGCACAACACTGAACCACAAGCAACTACTTCATCTTTTACATACACTCCAAGCAAACTGTTATCACCAGAGAGATAGGTTTACACTGTCTTCCACAGTGCACTTGTCAAGTTCCAGCACTAAGACTGGCTTGATTATGGGTTAGCCTTTTCTGGTTTTTGTTTGGGGTTTCTTTTGTTGGCTTGTGAGGGTTTTGTTTAATTGGGGGAAGTTTGTTCAGAATTTTTTGCTTCCAATTTTTGGGGAGGGTTGATTTTGTTTTGGTTTCGTTTTTTCGAAGAATGCCTGTGCAGCTTGGTCTCCCGAAGCATATGAAGAACTCTGGTACAGGATCTTCCACGGCACCTAGGAAACTGGAGAGGGTCAATATACCACAGATTTCTCTTTCTTCTATAGTAATAACTGAACCACTTGTAGTATCACTAGTAAATTCTAACACTCGTTGTTATATTGACATGTGCATTTTATAGGCTGTTTTACCTATCACCTGCAGGTAGGTGGGTGTTCAAGCCCTGGTGCTAAGCTAACGACTAGTCAAAGTGTAAAACTCAAAATTACCTGAGCATAATGTAAAAGTTTCTCTGTTGCATCAGGATCTTTGTTCCAGATTAGATTCTCACACAGCTGCAGTAATTCCTTGTGGATATCATCATACACCGGCAGATTCCCAGCATTCACAATTCCCATGTCCATGCCATACTGAAAAAAACATAGAGAATCCCCAAACAGGGCTGTCAGACATAGCACTGCACATCTGCCAAGTGCAAACATATGGCAGCCAAAAGCACATCATACCTTAATCGCGTGGTAAAGGAACACTCCATGCATTGCTTCTCGAATGGCATCCATTCCACGAAAGGAGAAAGACAGATTGGAAAGACCTCCACTTATCCTGGCTCCTGGCAGTGTTTCCTATAGGAAGTGCACACAGAGTTTTAGAGAAGTTCTTTCCAAAAAGGAGATCTAAGCAAAGCATTTAGTTCACAAAACAGTTGGCCTCTGAGCACAGTGCATTGGCTATGCACACTGTCTTATCTGATCCAGATCCTTATAGCTAATCAAATTCATAAAAAGCAATTCAATCTCTGCAGAAAAAGATACAAGTAAAGGAAAGATCCAGCCTAGTTATGCGTAAGCAGCTACCACAATTTCCATAGTCATCGGTGCTATTCTGAATGCATCAGTCCTCCCACTGCAGCATTCTGTATTTTCCCATGCAGATCTACTTTTGGCTCTTCCTTTCCCCACTCCTCTGGAAACAGAAGCAGCCAGCCTGCCTGCTTGCATGTCTCAGGAGCAGGCTGCTGATGAGCAGCTAAGCTCAAGGGTGTAGCCCCCCTTCCAGGAGCCCTGTGGTGACAAAATAGCCTGTAGGTTGCTCAAGCCCCAGACTGTTACTGACAGAGCACCTCCAGATCTATCAAAATATCTTGTGAAATGCAGTGGAATTTCCTTGGCTATATTCAGATTATGCTCTTCACTGCTGTACCTCCTTACACATATTTTAGCTACATAAAAAGTCAGGCTACTGCACAAATCCCTTCCACAGAAACAGGAATTTTATCAAAAAAGGCAGCCTTTTGCAAACCTTAAAAGAGGTCCTTTTAGCAAGCACATGAATGTGATTGTTACCTTGCTTAATTAAAGTAGTATAGTTCTAGTACAGAAAATGGATTGAAATATATTTATAGAACTATTTGAGGTTGTTCGACTGGATATACAGTTGCACCTTCAGAGGAATAGTCCCCATTGGTAAGCTAAAATGTAACATTTTGCAGCAGTGTTTTGTTGTCACCTTTGAGAGGGGAGTGTTTTTCTGTTTTACGGGGGTTCAGGTTTTTAAATCGTCTCAGCAATATACTTTTAATAAGCTCACAACTCACTTTTATGGTTTTAGTAGCATTGATAAAATTTATGGCATAAAGGTTATGTTCTTCCATTCCAGTTCCTATGGTCAAAATATTAGGGTCGAATATTATATCATTTGGATTGAAGTGCACTTTTTCCACAAGGAGATGATAAGCTCGGGAACAGACTGCAATCTTGGTTTCTGTTTCTGTTGCCTAGTGAATAAAAAGAATTCTGGCATGAAACTTATAGATTACACAAAAAATAAACTCTCCAGAAATCATTTACAGCTCAATTGGCTCAAGACTGAAAATCTGAACATTGCAAATATTAGAAAAGGATTATATATACAACTTTTGCCTAAAAATATAACCACCATTATACATGGAGTTTTGATTCAACTTATAAAAAACAATCTCATTGCTCAATACTTCATCGTCCTATGCAAAGCTTAATATGTGTGTTTTAACATAATTAAATGCATTCACACAGATTCCACCCTCATGCAAAACATAGTTTCTGAACTAAAAATATCTTTTATGAAGGAAGAGTTCAGCATGGCTGAATAGCAAGACATGCTCTTGTGCTAGCAGAGCTACATTTAAAGTAGTACTTGGATTCCTTAAACATATGAGCAGCCTAAGAAATGCTTACAAATTAGGTTCAAAACTATTCAGACCTCTTTGAATAAACTGTGTCAATGAAATGAAACAACTTTATCTTGTACAAGACTAAGAAAACTCTACACTCCAGAAGAAAAATACCTCTCCTTTAAAATGACACTCACCTGCCCCACTTCATCAAAAGCCATAACAACCACAGCTGCTCCATATAATTTAATTTTTCTTGCTTTCTCCAAAAAGTCTTCCTCACCTTCCTTCAGACTGATGCTGTTTACAATGCATTTCCCTTGGCAACATTTCAAACCTGCTTCAATCACTGAAAAATTTGAGGAGTCAATACATAATGGCACCTGTAAATAACAGAGAAGTAAGCCAGGAGAATATACACAAGTTATGAATTACAGTTCTAGTGCTGTTTGCTCATTTGGACATAAAAATGCACATAACAGTAATCAGCATTTATGTGTAAGTTTCCACATTATATTTGTAGATTCACTTTGCTTTAAATGCAAAACTCAGAGCAAATTTAACTCAAGAGCTTCCATGGCAACTCAATCCCGTATCTTATCGAGATTTCTATTTCTCCCTGTATTATCTTGCGTTTCTGATTTAGATACTCATTTTTAGAGAATGTACTTTGCCTACCCTTTAAAACCATCCTATATTCATAGCAACTTTGAGTTTTGTGAAAAGCAATACTGTTATGCACTGCAAATAGAGAGATTATGGCTCACAACTGCTGCAAAATGAACGTGCATACAGCTTTTCTAATCAGTGAAAAGGACAGCATACACTTACCTGAAAACAATGTTAAAGCCTGTCTCACCCAAAGGCCTTCCCTACAACAGTACCTGCTTCCCTTGGAGAACAACTACATCTGCTTAATTCCTAAACCGGTTACTAAATGAAACAGTATCAACTTCTTCTGAAAGGCAATTTAAAACCCAATAAAATGTCCTTTATTGTTACTCAATTACAACCTTCGCAATATCAGGTTCTGAAGAAATCAAGTTACAAAATCTGGTCATTGCAGCAGGGCCATCCAGCATCCCATCATCCATATTGATGTCAAGAATCTGGGCCCCCATCTCAACTTGCAATTTGGCTACACTCAGGGCTTCCTAAAGAACAAAATCAAAGACCAAAACAACAGTCAGTAGAAAAAAAATCCTAGTTATTCTCAAGACAACATTTCACTTCTCCAAACTAAGCATGCAGTCAAAAATTTAAAAATTTGTAAAACATTCCATAAGAAAATAAGGAAATGGTCTTTAAGGAAATACACAACAGTTGTTAGTATGGGACAACCTACAATTAACTTGTTCACAAAACATGACACCAGAGATCTAATGTTGGTAGTGTTATTGCCTGTAGACAGTTGGTCATATGCTTAATTGAATGGTTTAAGATTTGCATGGTAACAAGATCTTCTGACTGCACAAGACAAAAGGAAAACAGTCTCTGAGATGATATGAAATAAGGGTCTTGCATCATAAGCTCTGCTTTTTTATAACACAAGGTACTTAACTTTTGGAGGGTGTTTGACATTTTTTCCAGCTGCAGAATAATCACAGCCACAAAGAAAGAAAACTAAAGCTTTTCCTCCAGCCTATATAATTATCTCAATATCCATGTCACTTTCTCTTTTTTGTCATTCTGCAAAGTCACAACCTGTATTTAAAGCTCGTTTTATTTAATAGGTTTAACCTGCTTCATGACTTCTAAAGAGTTTAAGAGTCAGAACTTCCTAGAAAACAAACTAAGACTTTGAATTTCAATTGCATCAACAGTAATATCAGAGCATGCTCTGGGGCAGATTCTCAGCTCTCAAGGTACTCCTATTTGTTTCAGGGTTAAAGTAACAATTTATACCAGCAAAGAATGAGTCCTCGAATCTTTTCTTTTCTGACCCGCAGCAGTTTCAAGAAAGCTATTACTTTGTAAGCATCTTTTTCTATACCAACTCTCATGTACCATGCCAGAGTCAGCAATCAAAGTATGTAACAATTAGATGGAACCATAATGCTCACCAGGAGCAGGAGGGGAAGAGAGCAAGGGCTGCACAGCGCCAATCTATCCCAAATCAGATGTACCCCATATGCTGAAAGAGGGGATTACACCCACTTTCCTTCCTCCCTTCTCTGTAAATTGACCCATAAAGATGCAGACAGACCAGGACATTTTCTAAAACATCATCAGCTGTATAACTTCATTAAAAAATGTAAAGTCATGTTTCCTATGACACTTGTCAAAAAAAAAAAAAAAAAGTCCTTCTGTCAGGACCTGGTCAGCAGAAAAACAAAGAACAGTGAAAAAGTAAATTCTCTGTGTTTTCTTAGTCTTGCAACTGGTATAGAATAGTGCCTCATGCCAACAAAAAAAGCCACTAACAACACAGTGAAATGGAGCAATGAAAAATCAGAGCATGATCTATAAAGATTATTGGTAAAAATGTGTACTTCATAGTTGCCTGCCATGATGAGTTTAGCAAACTTCCGTGATCCGGCAACATTACAGCGTTCACCAATATTAACGAAGTTGGTGTAGGGCCCAATCCTGAATGGCTCCAGACCTTAAAAAGATATTTTTGAACATATTTGTAAAAGCAAAAATGAAAAAAACTGTAAGAAAAACAAAAAACATTTTCTAAAGTGTGAAACAAAGGTGTGTCTCTCTTTAATAGTGATGTCTCAGCACATCTCAGTGCTCTAAGAGTAACTAGCAAAGCAATACAATGAAACAATTTCTAATACATACACCAAAACTTTCTGTCCCTCCTCAATGACAGTAATTTCCACGATCCACAAAAAAGCCAGCTTGTCAAATATTAAAGTGAAGCTTCGATTTTTGGACATCTGTGTGCATGCATCTACACTTTCATGATCCTTCATCATATATCAACTTTTAACTATGTTGTCTTGTGACTCTTAACACCACGAGACAAGCAGTGGCCACTGAACTGACTGACCAACAAGGACAGCTCTTAACCACATCCCAAAGTTCAGAGAAACAAGGCAAGATGGACCCTTGGGTAGCAGGTAATGCAGAGCCAAGTAAGTTAATGCATGACACCACAGGCCAGCCATGATTTTATTTGTGCTAAACTGATCTGACTTGGAGATTAAAATATCAGACCAAAAAGAAGGTACTGTTTTACTTTGATACAGGGCTCGAAGGCTTAAAAGAAGGCCCTGACTGTAGAACATAGGGATCTAGACTTTGCTAAAGCAAAAGACGCTCTAGACCTGGGTGTATTGGTGGAACACTGTCCCAGTATCGACTGAGGGCAGCTCTCTTCAGGCAGGCTCTCAAGGGTCTTGTCCCAGGCCTGTCATTAACCATAGCTAAATTACCTGATCCCTCTGTGCCTGACCCTGCCCTTTTGCAAAGTGAGGATAAAGACACTCACTTCATCATCAAAAAGTGTCTGAGATCTGCAGAGTAAATAATGCTGGCTAGATTAGATTATACAAGATTACAATAAAATGTTTCATTAGTCCTTTGGCCAAAACAGTAAGATTTAGATCTGGTTACATATCCATACGCTTGCTGGATTCAGGTAGAATCAGATATTCATAGTGCTGTTCTGATCATGAGGAAACAGCCAATAAATTTACAAAGGAAACTTGTGTTGGTTATGAAGATCAAACTGTTACACTCAGTTTTACCTGACAGCAGCATGTAACCTTGAGAGAGAGAAGGTGGAACATGAGGCTTACAGAATTTCACAGCTTCAGCAATTTTCCTGAGTTACAAAAAGAAGATAGTAAAGAGTAAGGTTTTTAATTAAAATGAAATCATTACATACAACAGAATATACTAGACACATGCCTACATTTCCAATTTAGCCCCGTAGCAGACAAGACTAATTAGCTAGTTTCATTTTGTGAGGCCAAAGGCAAAAACATACTCTCAGAAGACCCTACCGTAGCTATTTGCAGGGAATGTACAATGCTGAAAGTTTTTCAAATACAAAATGTGAGATACTATACCAATGGGATACTTGAAGAATAAGAGAATCAATCCCCAACCACACTGACTTTTACCATATTCATGATGTGCTTAGCTGAGCAATTGCTAACAACTGCAACAAAAAAAAAAAAAAAAAAAAAAACAAACATTGTTCTGTACTGAGACGCTTTTCTCAGATGCCAGAATGACTCATGCTGTTCACATTCACTTTCTTTTCACACCAGTCAGGAGTAACACACAGTGTCCTCCACACATTCACACGCCACCTCTTCCCAGTTTATATCAGGGTGAAAATAAATCATAAGAGCCCCTTCTTTTCCAAGCCTAAGTGAAAAAAAGAGTCTTTCCCACTGACTTACTTCCAGTCAGATATGAAACGTTCCTTCTGACCAGCCAGGACTAGCATATTCTGTTCAGGCCCTTGAAACACCCACACACCTTCCTTCTCTCTATCATCCCAGGAAACCTGAAGTTTCACCTTGTGGCTAAGATTGCCAGAAAGAAGTGGAATGTACGGCACAAGAAAGCAGAGATGGGAAGTCTATTCTATCCAACAGTAAAGAGGGAGGAGTAATTCCAAAACAATTTTAGATGGCAAAACTGCAGAGATATAATCCTTGTTTGAACCATGGCTCTACTCATTACTCATGGCACACACAACTGTGAAAGCCAGTTGTTCCTACTCCATATATTGCTGCTATTGGCATTCACATGATCCATCTTTTCAGGAAACTCTAAGACAAGCCACGGGATACTGCTCCACAGAAGCAGCACTTAGTTTACTTCTCAGTTCATCTAAACCTGTAGCACACGAGGTACCTGATATGTGCTGGCGTAGTACCACAGCAACCTCCAACTATGTTGACCAAACCATCCAAAGCAAAAGTCTGTAAATCAAATGGAAAGAGAATATTATTCTAAGTTAATAAAGATATATATTTAAATATATATTTATTTAAATCTTTTTCTCCATCTATTAAGCAATACAGGGAGACCACAAAAAAAAGCTGTAAATTTAAATAAAAAAATATCAGTGCTACATCTTCTCTTTAAGATCTGTTTAGAGATGTGGATTCCCAGGGCTAACCAGCAATTTCAACACCTAATTTTAGGAAACTACATTTGAATCTGGCCTAATTTATACTGAAGCCCCAGATGAAAACTCGGATGAGTATCAAAAACTAGTCATACTGTATTCAAAAGGGCATTAACATGCAGCAAATACTATGTTCTTACTGATACACTGCAGCTCCAGATACAGTTCTATCTTGCACAGATCAAACAGCATGAGGAAGGACACCCTGCACAGGAACACCATCAACATGAGCAGTTCCTACACACACAACTCAGCAAAATCCTGCCAGGTTCCTAAACACCATTTAGCTTTTTGAACAAGTCTCAGATGTAAAAGCAAGGACATAGGAGTGCAATGAGTAACATCCACAGATCAAGCTGCAGGAAAGCTTAGTGTAGGACATGAAAACAATTAAGGTTTTCAGAGTGTCCTAAGTACGTTTTTCTAATGTGATATCTCAAATCATTATCATTCAGCAAGTTGTCTATAAATAATCCAAATTACATATATAGACAAGCCACAACGCTGTAACAAATATGCACAGAATACAAGCAAAAGTTCTTTTCTACTATTATACCACATATGACAAATTAACAGGAAGTATTTCATACCTTTATATGCTTGGCAGTCACTTCTGGAGTTTCATCATAGCCACCAAAAGTATTGGGGAGACCTTGAAACATGATTTTTTTAGTATTACAATTTGTTTGAAACCCCCAAGAACAGAATTAAATTCCATAAAAGACGCATTTAAAGTAGCTACAATTATACGAGGACTAAAATGCCTCATTACTCTTGCAGTCATTACTCAATACATTATTAATTATGCAAGAAAGCATTCTGAGTTCACTGTCACAGAACTAACAACAGTTACTTTCAGTTTAAAACACTTTTCAGTTGAAAATATTCTTACTCTCTTTTTAATAGTAAAAATAATCATGTTTGCAAGCTACTTCAACTCTATCATTGCTAATGAGATGGAACAAGTTAGTCACATTTCATGTGCCTGTAAGCATAGGAACATGTGCACCAACACACCTGCGTTGGGGTAACAGATGATGTAGGCTGATGTACATTTTCCAATTGTTTCAATGAATGGACGCATTTCAACTGCCCCTAAAGCACAATTTAAGCCAATACTGGAAAATAAATTTTCAAAAATTATGTTGAAGTAAAAACACCTTTTACACATAAAACAGATGAATCGTTAGTGCTGGCAACTGATAATTCCTGCAATCATCTAAAACAAAACCAACCTGATCTCCAATTTCTTTAATCATCACCATCAATACAGCAAGACTGTGCAAAAGAAGAACCCTCTGGTGGAAGAAAAGCATGACAGGGGAAGGGGCTGGACTGAATTGAACTGGGAACAGTAAATCAAGATTTCATTTCAAAATCCAGGAGGAAAGTGGCAGCATTTTGACAGCAACTGCAGCAACATGACGGCTCTGTATTCTCTAGGTGAGAGAGAGAACAAATGGAATGAGAATGACAGATTGGAAAGGAATCTTGTGCTACAGGAAAAAGTATGAAAAAAGGTTGAAAAAGGAAGACCTGCTTCAAGCTGCTAACTCTTCATTATTTTTCAAAATTATACATAAATTATGTCAACCTTGGAAAAGACCAAGTGCCCCTCCCGAGATGTCTCATGGCAGCACTAAGCTTGGGCAACTGAATCTCCTACGTCTTCATAACCAAGACAGCACTACAGCAGAAATATTCTTGAATGAACAAGCCTCTTAAACAATTTTACCATTATAAGAGATACAACCACATTTTTTTTCATTCAGTGACAGATACCTAAATGATACCTTGCACTCAAAATGTTTCCATCTGTAAAATTTCTCTTTCAGAAAGTATGTAAGAGATCTTTCACACGTTTTTTCTGATCTTTCTCCACTATTCTAGAAACCACCTTATGGGCAGTGCAAAATTCCAAAGGTGCCCATAGCACTGTTGGAAGAGAAAGATGTAAAAAAGCTTTCTCCTTTCCTGGAATAACAGTCTCAGAAAAAATGTAAGCTGACACACTGACACAGGAATGGATTAACAGCTACATCTCCCAGCTAACTGAGCTACAGAGGCTGCCTTGGAGGTAGTCAAGTTAATTAAGTTCCTGTAGCATGTCCACTTAGTTTCACAGAGGTCAAAAGCAATAAATCCCTGTACAGGACTGGGAGCACAAAACAGGTTTTGACTTTTCTCCTGTTTCCATGGAGTAAGCAGGACCTTGGTAACTGCACAAGTAGTAGCAACAAATGCTTGCAGTCAGAGTCACTTGTTGAACGGAATGACAAATTGTTGAGCTCTGAGGGGCTTACAGCAACATCCAAAGCCTGGGCCTTGAAGACCAGAGAGTCACAGACCAAGACTAAATAACACACAAACACCTTCTTGAAATAGCTTAGGGATGAGGGAGTTTTTATTTTTCCTTGGCAGGGGGTGGTGCTATATATGTTTGGGGTTTTAAACATGTTGTTTTAAAAAAACAAACACACATACACATATATGTGTGTGTGTTTGTTTTTTTAAAACAACTAGTTCTACCTTCAAAGTGCTTTCTCAAATACATCTCATACTGCCCAGAAAATCTTGAAGACAACCCTTTTATTCTCATTTCCCAGTTCTGTGTTTAGATATATTTGAGTCTATCACACAGATCCCCTGGATACAAATAGCATGCACAAGGAATACACAATTCATTACAGAAATGAGGTTCTGTAATTTACTTCAAAGTGGGGGCTCATCCCTCAAATTTTTCAAAGCAAAGCAAGGCAAGAATGGCTAGCAAGGCTGTCCTTATCAAATGCAGATAAATGCAATGTATTTCCTACTGTTAATTCATTCAATTTACAAGCTCCCCGTTCATACTACCCCACACTCTAAACTGCCTGAATGATTACCATTACAGGCGATACTGGCAAGTATACTCATGAGCATGACACAATCCAAGCATTACCTATGTCAAAACCATAGCACAGACATACAAATTCATTCGGAAGCAAAAAGCAGTTTCTGTGCTAAAACAAGTAGCTTCAGTATTATCTCCCCACAGGACTCAACAGCATCATGAAAGCAGACATTTGAGAAAGGTGAATTTTTAACTATGCCTTAAAAGCCAGCAGCCTTTAGCCAGATTGCTGGTATGCTATCACTGCTACCCCAGTGTAATAATCATCACACATTCATCTGAAACTTCACCTCCTCCCTCCCTTCCCCATTTCTTCACAGCACTCACACATCAACTCCTAAGGCTGCAGTGCCCTTGGGACCAGAACAAAATCTGTACTAGAGCCTGAAACTCAGTCTATGTCTTCTTAATGCTAACACAGCAGAAACAATCAGAGGACCTGAAATAACATATCTGATCATCTTTCATGGCAAAGAGCTTGCCTCACACCTTTCAGCACTTAGTAAGCACAATTATCAAGTTTCTCAGCCACCACCTCTATCAACCAGAGACAAAGCACACACCTTTAAGTGTGGATTCCAAAACAAACCAACTTAAGCATGACACTGAACAGGGCATACAAAACCTAAATGGAAACATCTGAACACATACATGATTCCTAGGATACTACACTAATCAGCTTTTTCACAACTTTAAAGCCACTCTGTACCAATTTGGCCGCAGAAACAACATTAAATGCAATCTGTTCCCACTAAAACCCTTCTGCCAGTGTTATATAGTAGCCCTCACATGAATGAGAAATGGGCCCTTAGCCTTCAGTCCCATAAGATAGTTTTTATGAAGTACGCTTTAATAAATTCTTGATTTCTTTTCCAGTGCCCCTCTCTTGAGAAGCAAGAGCTAGAGCAAGATTATCAGAGAGACTCATGCCAAATATGGATCACTAGGCTGTGATGCTAAGAGGAATCAACTACCACCCTGTTCCAAGAGGCTCCATATGTTACTTCTGGAACACCGTCTGGTCTAGGAAAGTGGAGCCTCAAGGGCAGTCAGGAAAGCTGTGAATGCAGTCTTCTGCATTTGTATCACTGTGATGACAGATTGAGTGGTTGAGCTGGAATTTTGTTGTAAAAACAAACAATGGCTCATCACAATGTGCATGGTGTGCACTACTAAAAGCAATTTAAATGCTTTCCTATAGAATATTCTAGGAAAAAAACTCACCTATTTCTGGTGTAAGTTTTTGTGTGAAGAGTAAAAATGGCAAAGAGGAAAGAGAAGGCAAGAAGGAGATAGAACAGGGTATAGAAATACAGAAGAATAGGGAAACAGGGAACAGTATTCAAAAGGACATGCAAAACCTTATACAGTGATCAAATCTGCCACATTATCCATGTGCACTGATCTTAACCTCATACTTATTTCAGCTTTTCTGCCTGAAGAGAGGAGAATGCAAGTAAATGGAGGTATCAGAAGCTCTCAAAACAACTATGCACATCCTTGAGAAAAATACTCAGAGCACGTTTTTGTAAGAGTTCAGTAAAAAGAACACAATGATATCTTACGCTCTTCTCTTTCAAGACATCCAGAAACATTCCCAGCTGGCACTGCTTCCCTCCAAGAAAGAGATGTAAGCCCTACCTGTACCAGAGATTGGCTCCTTGCACAATCCAAGACAGTAGGAGATGGCAAACTACAGTTTCAGACTTTGATCTAATTGTGATTTCAGTGTAAACACAAAATTCCAGATTATTTAAAGCAATGAATTAAAATTTCAGCTGTCTTGGAAAACGTAATTTCTGCTGAGGGAACAACAGCAGAGCACATTAGCAATGCATATGAGTAAATATTATCAGAGTTTGTATAGCTTCCATTTAGCTGCAAGCAAGGGGTTAAAATAGAAAAGAATCACAACCTACAGATAACTTACTAAAAGAAGGAATGATACATTTCCTTACCAAAGTGGCTTACTGTGGGAAACACTAATGACAAATGCCTCCCCTGTCTGGCCTGAGAGGGTACGCCCACTCTTATCCACAATGGTTCCAGAAACCTAAATATCAATTGAACACAGAAAAAGGGGAATTAAATCTACAACAAAATGAAGTACTTAAATGGTTAAACTGCTGTAAGTCAAAGTGGAAGGACCTGGACTCCACTCAAAGTGACAAGACACAACCCAAAAAGAAAAATTAAACCCTTTTCTCCCTATAAACTTCTAAATACTCAGCTAGGGAAAAAACCTTTGGACAGTATTCTCTCTTCCCCCTCCTCAGAGATGAAAAAAAAAAAGAAACAAAACTGGCTCAGCAGCCAAGTAACATGAATACCGTGGTACCATTCTGATGATGGCCCCTCAACAGATCCACAGGGGTTTCTTGTTTAGGCAGCTATCAGCAGTCATCTTTTCCTCACTCCCCATTTATTTTATTTCAGGTCTCAGGGCTGCTATTAAGTTGTTTGGTGGTGGTTGGTAGGAAAGGTAGGGCTGACCTTAAAAAAACAAGTCACTCCTTTTGCCACAGGGAAACATCAAGTGTTGCAACTTCATAGTTTTAAACTGTATAATCACACCTCTCTAGTACTATACAAAAAGAGATGTGCAAATGGTAATGTTTTAACCTCAACTAATAACTACAAAGTTGAGAATTTGGGAGACATCCGGATGAGACAGGAAAGCCTTTCTAGGTCTAAAAATCTTTTTTCTGGAAAATGAAATGAGTTTAAAAGATTCCATGCTAAGGTAAATCCACTATTTACTGCAAAACATGCTTTAATATTGATGCTACTTCCCTTCAAAGTAAAGGGAGGTCATCAGTTGAATCCTAGAGAGCTGTGCTAAGGGTTGTATTTCTCAACACGACTGAACTGATAAGTGAGCAAAGAATGAGGCAACCAAGCTCATGGACCACTCTGTGAAGACAAACTCAACTCTGCAATCAGAGGACTTCCCATCCCAACTGACTTGAGTGACAAAATAAAAGGAAACTCATTGCTGACCAAGAACAAAGTTGTGAACACAGGAATAATTCTATATAATGACAACTCCAAACTAGCCTTTAGTTTAGCTTCTTAGACAGTAAAGTAACAAGAGACTTTTATTAATGCAATTTCCAAGATAACTGGCAGTAAAACATCAGAAACTACACTAGGCTATCCCAAAAATCCCTGATGTCTGCACTTGGAATGCTGTATTCTATTGTAATTCCACTCTGACTTGAGGAAGTGGAAAAAAAAAGGGATATTAATGAATGAATGGAATAGAGCAGCTAAATAAACAAGAACTCTTCAGGCTGAGAAAAGATGACTATAGGAGGCTCTCATAAAGGACTGTGCAGCAAAGGGAACACAGAACAGTTTCTCACTGTCATTTGCAAGAGACAAATGGCAAGACACAGTAGAAGTTATCAGGGGACTGCCCAACAGCAAACAAACTTTCAAACCAACACATTCATATGCCGTAGACATTATTGGCAGATTATTTTGTGGATGCCTGCGTCCCATACAGGTTTCTGCAAACGGCAGAAAACTGGAAGAACACATGAGAATTTTTAAAACAAGTTTATTCTTTTTCTGTATTTGTTCCACCACATTCATGACTGAAAGCAGTCATGAAAAGACAAGCCAGAGAAAGAATGTGGAGTTTGACAGATTTTTCTGGCTTCTAATGGCCACTCGTTGTACTTGAAAATATGGCAGAATTTGCTTAATTTCATTCTTGGTTCCTACTGCTCTTGAAGACAGCAAGCCTTAAAAAGATAATCACCATCAGACCTTTCCTGTGGAAATACAAAGCATGAATACACACTGGAATTAAGTCATTCCTTAGTCTTTGACTTGGTCAGCTGAACAGAGCTACTCAAGGTTGATCTCACAGAGCTCCTCATGCAAGAGGTTTTACTTTCACAGCCATGTGAAAAAAAGTACATTTCCAATACACTAATTTCCTTCATTTCAAAGCACTTTAATCAACTGCAGTCTCAGCTTGTTCATAAGTCAAGCTTAAGTATATGTAAAGTATTAAAATATACTTACAAATATGGGTCGGGGAGCATACTCTTCCTCAAACAACATCTGGAGTGCAAAAAGAGCTGCCTATAGAAGAATATGTTGCAAAATATTTATTATATTTTGGGAGATCTTCAGTTTGTTGTTTGGGGGGTTTTTTTGTTTCTGTGGGTTTGCTGCCTTTTTATTATTGATTTTTATGGCTGTTTATGCAACTTGCTACCTCATACAGCCTGACAGAACTTACTCCACTCAAGAAGTATTACCCTTACCTCTAACATTTTATAGATATTCCAAAACACATTTTGGTAACAAATACAAAGGAAGTATCATAGGGTAACCAAAGACCAAGGCTATTCTGAAACCCAAATCGCATCAGCAAGTACTTCTCCCTCACATCTGCACCACCAAAAACATGACCATATGGACTATTCTCAGTACACATTCACTGCCCTTGAGTCTGTTTAGACACGCAGTTTCCAAAGGGTTCTAAGCACCAAAATTTTTACAGTAAGGACTGCGACTCCTCGGAAGGTCCTAAAAATGTCCTGTCTCCTTAAGGTAAGAAAGTTGCATGTGAATATGAGCTCAGCATTATGTTAATCCTAGCCAAACTTGCATGATGACTGGTTAAATCTGCAAAGGACAAGTCATGCCACCACACATAGTCATCAGCCTGTGGCAAAAGCCTAAGGAAATGCCATGCACACACGCAGCCAGGCTTTTCCATGTCAAATTGCAAGACAGTTTTAAGCACTTTGACACCACCACCTGCACTGAGCATTAGACAAAGAGGTGTCAATGTCACACAAATTGTATATTTCAACATTTTCTTCCTTCTTTTTTACCCTTCTAATCTTCTATTCCAAATTGTTATTTAAAACTGATGGAAAAGTTCCCCCACAAAAAACACCTTTTAGTAGAAATGTCTTACAAGCCTTTATATGCCTGCAGTCAGACACACTGGACATTCCCTTTCCTGTGTGCATCACAAGCATCCTTTGGACAGGCATGCTTACATTGAAAAATACCAACATCAGATGCATTTGGAGATGTTTTGCAATACAGCTGAGCTTCTGGGAATAGGAGAACATCTGGCACAAACATCCAGAAAGATGCAAACAGCACATATTAAAAGGCAAAGGAAGCATTCTGAAAAAAGCTGATTAAAAACCATCTCTTCCCATTCTACCCACTTGTTATCAACTTTTATGTATTTAGTGAGCAATAGCTGATAGCTCTTAAAAAACACTATGTTGAGTTTCCTTAGGTAGTACACCAAATACTTATATTACTGAGGTGGGCTTTTTTCCCAGAAATCTCACCTTAGCATTGGCAGTATCAAATATGGTTTCCACTAACAAGATATCAACTCCTCCATCCAAAAGCCCTTTAGCTTGTTCCTTATAGGCTTCAACCAGTTCATCAAAAGCTGTAAAACAGGAAGCATGTTAACTTCATCTGGAGGTCTCTCTTAAAAGATCACGGCCTAAGTTAAATAACTTGATGGTTATAAATACTTACTTATGTTCCTGTAATCTGGTCTCTCCACAGACGGTGAAACAGAGAGTGTTCTGTTTGTTGGACCCATGGCTCCAGCAACATATCTCTTAATTCCTAAACCAAGACAAAGGAGGGGGGAAAAAAGAAAACTTAACAATTTACCTCTGGTTTTACAATGACAGTCAATGTAAAATACCTCCAAGGACACCAAGACATGCACATCATTTGGGATGAAGAACTGCAAACCAGGAAACCCTTGTCTCAAATCTGGAGTTGAATCAGCACAAGATCACCCAGTACAGCTGACTTTTTTGTCTTAATCCTATCCAACAGGATGTTCAGTGTATGTACACAAGATAGAAGGTCAAGTATGAGAAGGGTAATTGGCTCAATGAATTTTTTTTCTAAGAATTATTTGTCTCTGCCACAGGAAACTACATTAAATTACTTTAATAATATATTAATTTAATAATAAATTACCTTAAATACAGAGCACAGAACTGTTCTGGCATTTTCCACTAGATAAGCTTATTTGAATATTTTAGTATGTGTCATAAAAAAATACTTTTTTGAAGCACATTTCAAATCTTACGTTCTTATTGCATACTATAAATCACATCAGTAAGGTGTTATCTGGACAAAAGCAGCACTGTTGAAATACAGTTTGATTGTAGAATACAAGCAGAAATTACTAGTCTTTGAAAGACAGCATTGTCTATAGCCATGTAAATGAGCTATAAACCCTCTCATATCTTGCTTAGAAGGGAAGACTGAACATTTACCAATGACAGTCACACACTAAGACCATTCCAGTAGTCACTGAATAAAGTTAAACCACTAGACCCACACAAGGATTAACTGGTAATCCACATTTAACTGCCATCAGCTATGCTAGTTTTCTAGTACAGAGACTTGTGCTGTACAAACGTAAGGAACTTTTAACAGTCTTAGCTGAATTTATTTTCTTTAAAACACACCTGAAGATGTGTATCACCAGCGTCTAAAACAGACAGACACAGGACAGCTATCCTGCAGAACACATTAAGGACCAGATCCTTCAAGCATGATGACACTAGTGTGATATGAATAAGAGATATGAAATTGCTGTTAATGTGCCTAACTTGCAGACACGTGGAGTCTCATGTTATGTCCCTATAGTGTAAACCATCAAGCTACCCTCTAGTTAGCAACATATCAAAGCTTGTAGCAAAACAGTCAAACCCACAAATGAGTAAGAAATTAAAATAAATATTGCTTACCTGTCTGAGCTGTTACACTGTCTGCTGCTTTCCTGGCCACCTGTGCAGAGGCTCTGTTTAACTGATATGCCTAGAACAATTACATGAAATTACTGAGCAAACTTTAGTTGAGTACAGAGTAAGTCATCTTTAAAGAAACACAACTCTTCCATTCAGTAGCTTGCTGTACACTCTGAAGGCTCCCCACATCACACAAATATACAGAGGCACTATTACACCATTTCAAAAAGAACAGCTCTGTACATCTCAGCAAGAGTGTTACATGGCAGGTCTCATCCCATGGCATGCCCCAGCCTACAGCTCCTAATCATAAACTTTCATTCTATAAGGTACTAATTAAATGCTGCTGAAGTCAACAGAAGCTGCAGAACGGGACTCGGATAACAAAAATAACTTACTTTTAAATTCACTTTTTATTCATCAGCATATTTCCAAGTATTCTCTTTCATGTATTTCCTCAAATTCTCAAAACGACAAAGAATAGGTATGACAAATGCAAGCTAGAAAGGACTTCTACACACACCAACACAAACAACACGTAAGTTGTGCTTCTAGGGAAAAAAACAGTTTCACTGAGGTATTTGTTAAGTTGGAAGAAGTAAACATCCCTGTTCACAGAACTGAGAGATGCTGTGAATGCTCAAATAAAATCAAGGAGTAATTATTACTGCCTGTGCCATTGCCAACAAGAAGCACACTATGTCTGTGACACACTGCAAGTACAATCGTCCACAGAAGCTGAAATGAGCTACAACCCCATCACATGGCTGAAGAGGAAGATGCAGCCAATAAACACAATATCAATGAACCCTGGGGCTATGCTAATCTTGGCTGCTTCTAAGAAGAAAATCTTTTTTTAATATTTTAACGTGCAAATAGTTCAGCATTCTTACCAAATGCTCAAGGCCATAGTCAGCCTGTGCAACTCGGGTGCTGCTGAAAGTGTTGGTTTCAATGATGTCAGCGCCTGACAGCAAGTACTCCTGCAAGACACCAAAGAAAAACAACCTCCAAGACCTCCAGAAATGAGGCACAGAATTAAAGTAACGCAATTACTTTGTCTCCTCCGGTTGACAAAAAGTCACAAATCATCTCAATTCAAAGCAGTTCTAACTCTAAAGGCCTTATTCAAAAGCACAGGGCCAATGCAATATAAGTGTTCCATGTAACCAATTCTCGGAGTTTCAGTGTCAGCCACACTTTTCTACTAAGGAGCAACATTTATAGAGTCACCTCTGCCAGTGAGTCCAGCACCTGGAGCAAATTCTCAATTTTTGCAATCAAGGGCGGCTGTGGCCTCCTTTAGAAAAGGTACAACAACAGAAGAGCTAAGAAAATTTAAATGTTGTGAAGAGGGCTGAACAGCAAAAGAGCACATAGGGACAAAATACAAGCTTAGGAGAATTACATTTAAAATTTAGCTAATAACAGAGATTCACAAAATATTAAGCCCTCTCCTCCATTGTGGTTGTCTAATTCCCACTGAAGTAAACTGAAATCAGTCCAAACTGAAACATTTTTGAAGATTCTTGACTGCATTTTGATAACCTCTATCGGTTGCACTCCTCCCTAACTCCTCTTTTTGATCCCTTTGAATACTTACATGATCCTTGTATATTCAAGAAAATTGAAACATTTATAGTGCTAGTAAGTGAAAAATACTGATGCAACCACTAAATATAAATCACTCAGATTTTCCTGTAAGAGGCAGATGAACTCAAGTGAGCTCAACAGTGCAAATAGCCTTGATTCAAATTATAGCAGAAAATCAAATTTGCTTTGAAACATATTTTGCTGCAAACAAATATGCTTTCTCACAGTTCCTCCTGACAACATATGAAAATACCTACAAATAACATGAAAATATACAAGCTCTTACATGTTCACAAATAACCTAGTAATCAAGTTTCTGAAAAACATCTAAACATGTTAAATGTGTACAGCTTTTTACTAGATTTTGTTTAGTTCAGATCTATAATTCCAGAAAGAGCTCTTCTGCTTACTGTCTACTACCACAGAAGGAAATATGCTGAAAGCAAGAAGATAATTCCTGCCTTTAAAAATACACCAGCTCTCTTACCTCTGGATCTGGCTTTGCTCAGTCTTAAAATCAAAAGAACAACAGCTAAGATACATTATATATAGTTAATATACTATATGTATATATAGAATATATAAATAAAAACATACCGATTACCTATCAAGTTTAACAAACATAAATCAAATACAATTCTCATCAATGAACAGACAATAGAGACCTTGTTCATAAATCATTGGAAAAACCCAGAATAGATGTGAGGCTTCAACTGAGTAACAGCTGCAACGCTCTTCCAGAATTCCAATTATTGCAGCAAGACCCAAATACCTCCAGCTCAACAAATACAAGACTTAGGAAATTGTTTTTTAAAGTCTAATTGAAGACAGGAAAATAATGAAATCTGTTTGCAATTTCCTAATCACCAGCAGATTAAACTGTTTTATTCTCTGGGCCACCACACATTAATATTCTAGGGAAGAACCAAGAATATGGAAGCACATATACTCATTAGGAAGCCCATATACTCATTAACTAGAGGCCTGCTTCAGGCTGCCACATCTAATAGCTCTTTAATACACAATTATAGGAACGCATCTAGAATTCAGATATGTCCTACTTAGATGTATTTCAAGTGCTGGCTGAGGAGAAGAAAAAGAAATAAAAATAAAGCAGAATCTACAATTAATAAAAATACATCAGAGACATAAGACAAAAAGGGATTTAAAAACAGTACTGCCTTTGTGACATCGGGAACCAAGACACAAATGCTGTGCTCAAACAACCAGAACAGTCAAATCTGCTCATTCTTTTTCACATGGTTACCTAGCACTCTCTTTCCTATCCCCAAAGGACACAGGAGAGCCAGTAGCCTGTGGAATGGAAAAGGGGAATGCAGAGCCAAATTCTCTCTCTTTCTCTTGTCAAGTGATAGCAATCAGAACCACCTACCTTGTGTATGTCACAGATTATATCAGGTTGAGTTATACTGAGAAGGTCATTATTGCCTTTTAAAGGCCTGGAATGATCTTTAAATTCATGGCCTCGGAAATCCTCCTCTGACAGGGCATGTTGCTGGATCATGGTGCCCATGCCTCCATCCAAAACCATGATCCGCTCCTGCAGAATGGATTCAATTTCATCTTCCACACTTTTTGGGAGATCTGTTGTAAGAAAATAAACCCAATATAGTAGTTCTGAAATTGCCTATCTGCACACTTGTGCAACCTGAGCATTCAAGAAACAGAAAAAAATAACTAACCCTCTATTGAAATGAGACAGTAATTGCTTTACCTCACCTAAAGTTCCAATCACCTGGTGTCAGGTAGCAGCTGCATGTGTCTAAATAAAATTGGATTCAATTGGTCCTTTACCTAAGTACAGTCACCTGCCCATAATCAACTGCAAAAATAATTATTATCAAATGTTCACAAGGGCATACATCAAACTCTCCATATAAGCTAGTTTCTAAAATTGAAAAGAGTGATAACTTCCACCAGAGCACCATTTGAACAGGAACACAGAGCTGCCCCTTGGTACCAGACACTGGACTGTGAGTGGTACACAAGTGCAAACCAGAAATTAGTAAACTTCATTTAAAAAGAAAAAAGAACAACGTCTAATTTAATTGTCTACATTGCAATGATAGAGGAAAAACTCAGCAAGGAAAAACAATTCTTCAACCCAGTCCCAAATTCACTTGGGATTACAGTAGTAAATAACAACTTGGCAAACGTCCGGATATGCCAACAGATAATAGCCAGGCTTTGCTTTCTTTTGCACAAATACAGCAAGATATTTTTCTTCTCCACAAAATAATGCCAGGAAAAAATAAAACAAGCAAATCCCATGCTACTATAAGATGCTTGACAGGCTAAATCTAACCATGACTGAAAGAGAAAAATAGAAATTTCAGTGCTATCATTGGGCATGAGATGCAGTACTCTAAAAGTGCAAAATTCCAAGCAAAGTCCATCCCAAACATTAAGCAAAAAGCATAACAAAAAAAACCCCACAAAACCCCCAAGACCACAAAAAAAATAATTCTACTTTTCCTCTTTAGAACATACACGAATCATTTAAGAATGAAGACACACACAGAATCACAGAATGGGTGAGATTAGAAGGGAACACAGTGGGTCATTTGGTCCAACCTTCCTACTCAAAAGAGGTCATGGCACAGGGACATGGCACAGGATTGCATCCAGACAGTTCTTGAATATCTCCAGTGAGGGAGACTCCACAACCCCTCTGAGCAATTTGTTCCAGTGTGTAGTTACTCACACAGTAAAGAAGTTCTTCCCCATGTTCAGGTGGAACTTCCTGTGCATCAGTTTCTGCCCTTTGCCTCTTGTCTTACTGCCTGGTAGCACTGAGAAGAGCCTGGCTCCATCCCCTTGGCACCCTCCCTTCAGATACTTAGAGGCATTGATAAGATTGTACATGTAGCAAAATAATCAAACAGCCTCTTTAACAAAACCTCAAACTACAGGAGTACGACTCCACTTATCTTTCAGAAACATGGAGATAAATGATGTGCTATTCTTCAAGTATCTCCTTCATTCAGCTTAGGCTTACTCTAAGTAAAGACCTGTTTTGTATTCTAGTTATGAACTGCGATCAAAACCCTTGAAAAAAAATAAAGATTTCTGAGGCACAAAAATAACCTTATGTCTCATTACAACTTAACACATTACTACACACAATAGTAGTACCTAAAAATCACTGGCAATTGCTAATTGATTTGACCTTTTTCCTTCTGCATTCTTGCAAAGCAATTTCTGTTTTGACATCACTACTGTTAAAAAACAATGTGATGGAGTGAAGCTGAGGCTGAGAGGAAAGCATTACAAGGTTACATTTATACCAGCACTCTGGAAAACAGTTCTAAATCAGATATAGGCTCAGCATGAAGAGGCCAAACAAAATTTCCTCTCTAACAAGTATGAAGCATTTGAAGGGAGATTAAAACACCAAAAAGCAAGCCAACCTCGTTTCAAGTTGAAAGTTTTAACACCACACAGGCAGGCTCAGCAGGATCTTACACAAGAGCTTAAGCCTACTCACATTAAATCATCAAATTATTCATGAAAATAAAATTGGTCCTTGAGCTAAAGGCTTTTTAGAAGCAAGACATGAAAAATTGTATCTGAAAGTAGGTCTGCAGTGCAGATTCCCATGGAGCAAAACTCACGTGCTTTGCAAGAGCCCAAGGAGACACACACACACATTAGAGCCTGCTGTTGCTTCAATGAGCCTCCTAAGTCAACCCCTTGGCCCTGAGAGCTGCGGCCCAGACAGCTTAGACAGGCTAACAGAGCTCACCCAGATCAGTCCTGCTTTCTACAGGCTTCTACTCCTTTTATCTAAATGCTTCCCAACTATCTTCTCATACACACTGGGAAGCAAAGATTCACCCTTTGGCTGTAACCCTGCACCTCACCTAGTCCATTCTGCTTTCTCTACAGCTTCCCTCACTGGACAGAGGCTGCTTTCTGCTCACAGGAGCACAGACCACTGCCTCATCTCTGCAAGAGACTTATTCTGCAGTTTTCAAAATCTGTACTTCTTCAGCAGTCTCTCAAAAAGCTGCAGGAAAGAGGGTAGGAATCGGGAAGGTGGCCATCAGTGCCAGAAGTATTCAGTCTTTTGTTTTACAAATGGCACAGCTCCAAGCCCACCAAAACCGAATATACCTGACCTTGCTATGGATAGCACCTGACTCTCCTTCTATCAGAAGCGTTCACTACTTGAAGTCGTGCTCTGGCACACTGATGATACAATTTTCATGTCTGAAACTAAGGCTGCAGACAGGTCCAAAACCACCCCAGGAATCAAGGAAGATTGAGTCATAAAGCCACGATAGGAAGTGCTGAACTCTCCCACTGGAAGAAAAGCAGAAAGGAGGCAGGGAGAAGCCGGGAGACAGCCTTGCTAAAAAGCACACCATCATCTTAATTCAGCATTCAACTCACATAATTCCCCTCTCCAGCAAACAAGGTGCAAGAGCTTGTTACTGAATAAATTTATAAAACATCTGGAGAAATTCCTAAATCAGGTCAGCCTTTTTTTGTTGTTGTTTTTGTTTAAAAACCCAGATCCTATCTCTGCTCAGGCAAAAATTGATTAAAAGTAATGGGACTCAGGACCAATTACCTTGATTTTACACTCTACTGAAACTTAAAATATAACACAGAGTGTTCTATGGAAACATACCAAAGAGCAGACCATACCAAATGAACAAAAATGTCCCAGCAGCACTGGTCTAGAAGTCAATTGGATATAGAACACAGAACAAAAAGCCTGCTTTGCTTCCCACGGTATGCACTCTGACTTGAGATCACATGGACAAGGGAATTACTCATCTGCAAGGGAGAAATGATTTGAGCTACAAGAACTTTGACTACTTACTAATCTTTCCAATTTGCATAGCACACCAGGTGTCCCTCTGGTAAAGCTGTTCACCCCTGCAGACACTCGCTAACAATTATAAACTTTGCGGGTATGTAACCTTCCATTTGTCACAATGTAGCAACTAAACAGTCAAGGAATACAGCAAGATGGGCAAGATGATGTTCCTCCGTCTCCTTATTCCAACTCAACCACATACAGGCCCCACGTGCACAACACAAGGGATAATTGCATGTTCTCCACAAGAAACAGGACTTCAAAGGTTGCAAATTGCTCAAACCCACATTTTTCTGATGCCTATAATGATTCCCAAAAGGCGTCGGTTTTCATTATTTACGTACTTCCATTACAAATCTATTCTTAGCATAAAATAGACTGGTATACAACTACTTGGAAGGGTTATAAGGGATTACAAGTTGCTTCCAAAGCTTTTATAAAGGATCAGCCCAGCTGTGACAGTGTTGAAGCATTTTTGTCACATTAACGTGCAGGAACACAAACTGAAGAACCACACGGAGAGACAGGCCCTTACAGTACCCCCTATTTCCCAGGCTACCAGCTCCTGTCTTAACAGACAACAGGGCCATTCTACATTTGCACATCCTAATTCAACAAACCAGTGCTGTCCCACACCCGCTCCAAGTGTAAGTTTCCCCATCATTCAAAAAATTACTGCACAGCACACAGAAGTTACAGTATTGGTAACTAGAAAGGATGCTCTTGCCATCAGTCTGCTACAGACAGCTCATGATAGCCTCAGCATTACTCGCTGTTTAATCAAACCTTCAACCTCTGGCAACAGTAAAAGTTTCATGAACCGTAGCAACAGATGGCACACAGGTCCTCTGCAACAGTGGGCAGCGGGACTCTATTGCTAAGTAATTTATTACTCAGCCTATCCAAAGACAGAAGCCCTGGATCTCACCACTTCACCTTGGACACCCACGTGCAGCTTGGCAACCTTTTCCACATTGGCACTGCTCTTAAGAACCATTCAAGTTTTAAGTAACAGACAAGATATCTGTGTAGCAAATGTATTTATAAAGTTGGCTTGAAAGGCAAACAACCACCACCAAAGTCGCTGAATTCTGAGAATAACAATTCTGTTGTGTCCACTACCATCAGCTAAACACGCAAAACCCATGCTCAGAGAGCTCCCTGTGTTATAGCTACAACTGTCCATCTTCTAACACTAAACTGTTCATAACAGATATTCCTTGTAGGCAGGAATCCTTAATGTTTCTAAGGGAGAAGCTCAGCTTCCCGATGGCCCAACTCCCGAACGCAGGTCCTTTGCACCGCTGCCATATGGACACACCATCCACCGCCTTCCAACACCCCCGGCACACAACTTTCGCTTCCATCTGCGCACAACTTCTCTCCAAGTGCCACCACTTCCCCACCTGCTGCCGCAGCACCTTCCCGTGTTTATCATTTCCATCAGGCCTCCGGTTCTGCAGCGGCAGGACAGCCACAGCCTGGCCCCAAAGGCACGGGAGAACGGGCAGGACAGCTCCGCATCCCCTTTGCCAGAGGGACCTGGACAAGCCTCGGGCCACGAGAGCTGAGAAGTGGGGTCAGCGCTGGGCAGGAGGCAGCCCGGTCTGCCCAGCCAAGGGGCGCAAGCCCGAGCTGAGGGACAGGCTCAGCAGCAGGCACTCCCTCAGAAATACTGAGAAGGAAAGTGCTCGGGATGTCTGCGCGCAGCAGCGCCCGTGAAAGCTGCCACTGACGGAGCTGCCCACTTCAAAACACCAGCAGCGCCAACCGGCAGCTACAATTTTCCGTATCCTCCCCATCCTACGACTTCTGTGTTAACCAGCGAAAGGGCCTTTTTTGCACAGAGCGCCGCAGCAGCTGGAGCACAGCCAGAGCTCCAGTTTCTGTTTTCCCGGCACAACCGTGTGGGCGGACGGGGCGGCGCGGGTACCCCGGCGGTACCTCCCGACCCCTTCCAAGGGGCCGGGTCAGCGCGCCGGGGGCTCCAACAGCCACCGCGCCCTCCCTCGCTCGCTCCTGCCCAAGTTAACACGCGGTGAGCAAGTGCCGCCTCCGCCCGCACCGAGACGCGGGCACCGCCAGGAGGGGGAGGAGGG
>VXBA01001840.1:515014-687466 GCA_013399895.1 Serilophus lunatus
CGCGCGCTGCCCGTGACGCGCGAGCTCCGCCCCGAGCGGAAGGGCGGGAAGCGCGCGCTGCCCTTGGCGCGAGGGGAGCGGGCGGCTCCTGCCAGACAGACGGACAGACACACAGGTACACCGACACACAGACAGACACGGAGACACACACACAGGGGCACACACAGACAGACCCGGACCCAGACCCGAGCCTGCTCTTCTAACTCGCTCTCCTGTCGTCAAATGCCGACACAGCTCCAAATGTCCCCGGGGGGACGATTTTGGAGCCAGGCAGGGCTCAGCAGAACCAGTTGTTCCTCATCTCGAGGAGCAGCGGGGCAGGGGTGTGGGGCGGGAAATAATTCTCGCTTGGCAGTCAATAAATACAATGTGTCTTATTTTGACGCAAGAGTTTTACTTCTGGTGATACATCTTCTGAGTTTCTTATAGCAGGACTCGTCGGTTAAAACAGCAGCCTTGTAATCCCCACGCTGTGTGTAGGGAATATCTATCTCAAGGGAATAACCACTGCTCTGATTTCATGTTAATAATTCGAGTGCCAGTAATAAACATGAACAGCGTTGTCATTTAAACTAGTTCAGTGACCAAAATATGAAAAGAAGGAAGTCTGTAAAATGGGTTATTGACCAGCCTTTCCTGTTTCCCTCGGGTGTTGCAATAACTTAAGCAAAGCAAAGCAAATGTCACAGGTGAAGATGCAGAAACCACCGGTTCTGTGCTAACAGGAATGAACGGGACTTCCCTCCTTCAGGTGCCTGGGCCTTGGCTCTGTGAAGCAACAGTGAAGCCTTCTACCGGCTAAGACCAGGACTTGCCACTTAAGAATGGATTCTGCATTTTCCTTGGAAAATCTTTAGGGGAATTCAAAATTAATTAAAAGTCGTTAGCACAGATGATTCCTGGAGGCAAAATATTTACTCTTGAATTTTCTTTTGAGACACAGAAACAGTCAATACAAACTCTTTGAGTCCCATGTGATCTAGGAACTTTAATAATCAACTGCCTCTTTGGTCAATGGTGATTCAAGCATACATATATATTAAAAAATTAGCCTTATGTTTAAATGATGTATATGTCTAGTTCATCTTCAGCAGAAACACAGGCAGCTCACAAATCAACCAGATAATAGTCAGACTTCGGTTGCAGAGGCCATGCTCTGGTTTTGAAATGATTGCAATGATGAGTCTGAAATCCCACTGCAAAAATGTGTCCCAAAATTCCAATGTAAGATGTGATGGTCTGGAAACCCATACTCTTTAAAAGCCTAAAACCAGAAGTAGAATACACTAAAGGGAAGCAAAAGTTAGGTATTTCTGGAGAGTTCTTGATTTTATCCCTTTTAAACATAATTTGCATATACTACAAAAACAAGCAGTGCTTTGAGAACCTTTCATTATGAGATTTAGGGTGTGTATTTCCTTGCCTGACTTTTGGACAGCTTCCTACCTTTTTGTTATGCCACATAAAACTATGAAAAGTTCCTCTGGCAGCAATTCAGGTTAAAAAGCTCACTGTCTCTGCAGTTGCTGTGTGAGGACAGATCTTTGTACCACAGCTCAGCACGTCCTTGCGTGTGCTGATGCAGTTGTTTGTGTAACTGCTGCAAAGTAGGTCAGTGGGGGGGAAAAAAGGCTGAAAATTTGCAGGTGCTTTTGAGAAGTATCACTTCATTTATCCCATTTCTTTTGCAGTTTCACAACCAGATTGAGCCAGTGTACAGTGCTGTGAAAAGTCAGTCCCACATTCTACCCTGTGGCGTCCTCCTATTTCCATCCTTTTCTTTGCATGGGGGCTAGCCCTTGACCACAATTCTACAAAAGTCAATTTTCAATGGAAATAGGTCTGCAGCAGAAGGGTCTCCAGAGCTGACACAGGAGCAGCAGCAGGAAGAGAGGAGAGCAACTACCCAGCAGAGACTGTTTCATCTGATTGACTAACTGGAGTTGAAGAAACAAATGAATAAACGCAACCGAGGCAAGATACACTCCAGAGGGTAAAGAGGAATGAGAGGTCAAAGGTTGTGTTCATCAAGCCAGACAATCTAACAAAGACGTATCAACAGACAACTTCAGCCTTAATCTGTTTTGCAACACTAGAGAGTCTCAGGTCCCTTTTCTTGGTTTAGTTTCAATGCTGACAGTATCGCACAGTGCTGGGAGTTCCAGTGCATATCCCTAACCCGAGGCTGACACACACTGAAGTTACCCAGATTTTTGAGCTCTTCCTTTGAGAAATTCTAATACAGGGTGCGTTCACAGGAAACATTCAAGGATTTGCGGTGAGTATGTCCTTAAGCTTTTCTTTGTCTTATGGAACACTGTTCTTATTTCGCTAAATTAGGTTGTCAAAATGCTATTCCCTTTAATACATTTAGAGCAATACCAGGACCAGCTTAGAGCTGTGGAGCAATGGAGTAAAGCAAGGGAGAACACAAATGTGCCATCATTCCCCAGTATAAGAAACACAATCTTAACACTGTTGGGAATTAGTCCTATTTAAACATCGGGACAGACATGGTGTCACTGATGCAAACATCTGCCATCACGGTGAGAGTCCTGATTTCTGAAGGTGATTATAAGTGATGGTTCAGTGAAACTAGTATCTTTCGAATTGCAACAAAATTAAATCAAAACTAATATCCTTAGCAAAAGAAATTAAAAATCTTTACGTTAGAACAAGTTTGGGTATTTCAAGTATAATTGAAGTTGTTTTCAAACCACTGCTTTCCCCACCTACTCACACGCACAGAGCTAAACTCATAGATCTTTTAAAACCAGCTAGCATTTGAAGCAAACAAAGCTATCTTCGTATTTTGCTTTTTTTTTTCAGTGCCAAGGATCTGGTTCACCAGTTTATTGCTCTGCTTGCACACTCATGTATTTAAATAGCATACTCACCTTACGTACGTGTAAGATCAAACCCAGGGGTTTAGCCCACTCTTTCAGCTTTGGGGATTGTGTTTTCAATACCTCTATAATATCAATTACAAAAAATATGCCTTTCATTCCCATATTATCTGCCTTTATTCCTGAGGATGAACTTCCCATGGGTTATTCACATAAGTAATCCTTGTTTTAGCAAGAACAGTGGGATTATTCATGTTACTAAGGAACAGTCATATTTCATAGGATTATATTCAAGCAAAGTATTCACAGCTCCATGCAGAAGTCTGAAGGCGAAAGCAGATTAATCTGATTTCAGAGCATGTCTCTTGGGAATTCTGTTCTGTAAGGTTACTTACCACTTGTGCTCTTTTGCTGCAGCTAGATTCTTGCCCTGTTTCAGATGACTAAGTTACACTACTTGGTTTTTAGTCTCAGAATTTCCTCTGAGCTTAAGAATTACTATTTCTTTTTAATAATTTTGTAGCCCCACAACTTGGTGATTTTTTGGGGGGATCCAAATACAAATTATCTGTTCCATTTAAGTCAAATTATGATCTTAACATTTTTCTTCTAGAATCAAGATGTTACCAGAAACCAAAAGAAAGCTTCGTGTTTCAAGATCAATTCTGAGTACACTCCAAATGCCAAAATAGCCCATTTAAGATGTGCAGCTCAGAAGAATACCGACAAATTGATTCTACTTATTTCCCACAGATTTTGGGTTTAACTGCTTTAGAAAAAAAGCCCAAAGTCTCCATCACAGTGAAAACAAATACATTAGAATGAGCAGAATATAAACTTTTGCATTGCTTTAGAGTTATCTGTGTTAATGAAAATGTGTACAAATGCCTAGAAGGGCTGCGACACAGCCATGAGAGGACTGAGAATTCAATAGGGGGTGTAGTCTTACAGCTTATGTCTACTGCTGGCCAACTGTGTCAACTGCTTTCAATTAGTTACAGGTTTATGCCTGTAAATATTTTATACCTATTTCATATGATTATGAAATTTTGCGGCATTTTTAAAACCTTCAGGCACCTACATCAGATTCACAGAAGAGAGAATAAGGACTACTGCAGGCTTGCCAGTTTCTCCATGGTAGCATGAGCACTGGGGGAAAAGGTCAGGTCACATGCAGCTGAATGTGGGCATCCAGGAAAACATGCTGAACATTGAGCTCAGAGAATTAGATGTTTTGCAATGGATGTGTGTAAGAATTTCAGCTTCTTTCCCCCCTTTAGAGCAGCTGAATGAAGTCTGAACTGCACTGCCTCTGCTCAGGGCAGGACAACATCTGCCCTGGATCAGTCCGGGGTGGTTATGGAAACAGGTTTCTGAAAGTACCTCCTATTCTATTTCTTGCTGTCAAAGTTTCTTGTCAGTGTTGCCAGAGTTGAGAGGCTAAAGCAGGCCATTTATGAAGTTCTCCATCCAATAGACAGTGCCTTGAAAACCAGTCAGGGCTGCAGGTCTCAGTGGAGGAGAGCTGAAAAGCCTTAGTGATAGTGAGGGTCATGTCAAGGTAGGCAGAAGCAGTAACCTCACAGGCAACAAGGCAATTTTGCTTTAGCCAAAACAGAAGAGCAGCTCTGGAGGTGCTACCAGGCTCAGCTCACAGTCCATTATTTATCACTAAATAATCCATGAGATTGTAGATCAGTCAATGTGTACATACAACATAGCTCAAGCAAGGAGTAAGGATAAGGGCCTGAGCTCAAAATGCTGATGGGCGGGAGGTGTGGGGGTGAAGGCCTGATATGTAGCTGAATGAGGGCTGGTGGAGCCTAATGGTGCTCTTAGGGCCATACCAGTAGAGAGATGAGCTCAGAGATGCAGACACACACAGACTGTATGCCCTAGGCATAGTATTGCTGCCTGTGTACTATAAATGGGATTACACTCCTGGCAAGCACATCAGTTTGTGTTCAACACAGCCTGAGATCTATGAAAATGTATCTAATAAGGATGATTGTGGAAGTCTCGGCCAACTTGGAAAGGTGAACAATGAAAAGCACAGACATAGCCAAGCAGTGCAGCCATCTGCATCTTGGTGGTGCAGACGCAGCACAACAGGGCAGAAAAGAGGGACATGTGCAGGTCCTATGATGTGTGAGTGGCTCTGGAGAGCTCCCAGCAGTGCCTCCGGCTGTCAGACATGACTCCCTACCAGGGAGTGACCAGCCTCTATTGTAACACTTTCTCTCATTGACCAGCAAACCCTGTAGGACTCTTCTGCAAAAGCATAGGGAACCCCTCTGTGTAAAACACCTTGAAAGACCCTCTTAGCTTTTTCTAATTTACACATACAAACAATCACATATGTTATCAACAATCTGTTAGAAAAGCATGTTTTATAGGCAATTGTTTTTCTTTTAAGGGACTTTGAAACTGCACTGTTCATTCAGTTGGTTTTAAAGTCTAACCTGCTAGGTTTCAACACTGTGGAAACTGCATATGATCACAGACGTAGCAGTGACATTTTCCCTACCCTTTCTGCAGGCAGTCACCATCTCCCTGTTCTTCAGAGGAGTTTGAGCAATGCTATCCCCTCCCATGCATTCAATTCATTCTTCGTAGAAGAGCAGAAACAGAGGGGAGAAGGAAGCTGGTGAGGCCAGGAGCAAGGAGATAGCAGCAAAGATTTAAGTCCCAGACACGAGCTAGGAAGCAATTTTGAGGAACCACTTCCAGAAATATGAACTCCTCAAGAGAACTGCTTTTGCTGGAAATATTAACGATGAATAAAGAAAATTGTTATTGATATATTAAAGAAACGTGCAAGTGGTATAATAATATAAACTTACAAAACAGAAAAGAACTTCAATGCTGAAAGTCTTGTGTGTGAATGCGAATGAAGAAATGAAGAAACATGAAGAAATACTCAGAGATGATATTGGTCCTAGAGCTTGCACGAGCTTCAGAAATGAAGTTGTGAGGAAGAAGCAGCCTCTTACATCTGCAAGCAGGAGCAACAGTGTGAGCAACAGACACTGACAGCGAACACTGCTCTAGAGCAGATTCCTTCTTTAGTTATCAGTAATGTACATTTACAGTAAAAAAAAAATGCTCAGGGTGTACTTTGTCATCCTAAAGGTCCAATATTTCCACCCTATTTGTCACTTACGCCAGTCAGGTCTTATTTTTTGGCAAGTTTTCAACTCAGATGTGAAAAGTTTCTTCTGTAGCTTATGGCATACGATAACTCTGGGTTTTTTTTCCTTGACATCTGTTCTTTTGACTAGCCAAACTAAAAGACTTACTTTTGGGCCTTTACACTTGTAAAGCCTAAAATATATTAAGCAATCTAAGATCTGCTGATAAGTCCTCCGAATTCTCTATCACTACATCCCATTAGCATTTTCCATGTACATATCTCAACAGTTTTTTGGATCAGGAGCAGTCTTTATACACTGTACAGCCCCTCATGTCAGTGACTTGAGTTTGTAGATACCATTGGAGGACTACAAAAGAAAGTAGATCTTAGTCTCTCTGTATATTCTAGCACATGAAAATACTGTGTCTTATCCTCCCCTTCCCTCCTATTTGCACTTTTAAATGCAGGGCAGGTATACTGGGAGCTGGCAAAGCCATCAGGAGGCTATGAAGAGAATACAATCCGGAGACTAGGTTAATCAGGCTTAAGTCTCCTCTCTTTACTGACTAGAGCTAAACTCACTGCAAGCACCTGGATTTTGATACCAGAAGGTGCTAGTGGAATAATCTGTGGTTTCTATCTTGAATTTTCATAAGGTATACAAATGTCTTTCCATATGCAATTGGTTGCTGGAGAGGCATACTATCACTCCTGTCTATAGAAGGGTCTAATAATTACTCCTAGAGTAGCAGGTAAACCTAAAAAATATTAAATAAAAACAAAGGAAATAATACTTTATTTACTGCCTTAGTACAAATCAAGATTAACTGCATTCTGATCAAGCAGAAATAAAGTGTCTCCCTTTAAAATCTGATTCACGGGAGCCTTGAGGTCATTAAACTAGACTTAAGTCAACATCTCCAGTCGGAAACATTTAAGCTTGAAAAGGCAGTTGTTAAAAGCAGGAAAAGGGGCAGTGGCAGACAGGGGCTGGTGACTGAATTATAAGATAAACTAATCTGTAAGAAGACAGTAACACTGGCAGCAAAGGAATGGCCACTGCTAAAGGCAATCCTGTCTGCAGAGCAACGCATGAGTCAAAAGATCACCACTATAAAAGGGGGTAGTGACCCTAACAGGTTGTTGCCATAAGGAGCTACTCCAAAAGGACTTTGGCAGTATATTCATTCCACTACGGCTATTCCAGTTGTCCTTTGCAAATAAAGCCAGCTGGACCATCTGGGTTCATGGTCTGGCTTGAAGAAAGAATGAGTCTTACAGAAAATCTGCCCAAGCTCCCAGAAGAGGGAGAGTGTCAAGGTGGTCAGGTGGGGTTGATCATAAATGCATTATTCCAGTTTTTCATGCTGAAATAAAATGAAAAGGCCACTTACACCTTTTTTATGCAAGGAAGGGGTTCTGCATGACTATAATCAAAATATCTAATTTGGAGTGCAGTTGGGGCCAGTCTTCTTAAGTTTAGATGGCTAATTGAAATGTTTCATTTGATTGATTGAAATGTTTGATTGTTAAGGAGAAAAATGAAAAGTGTTTAAAAATATTTTGCGTTTTTTATACATAAAGTTTTCATTTGTCTATTTGCCACAAGCATAATTTCAACTTCTTACAAGTGCATATGCAAGTATATTCAAATGAAAAATGGGAAAAAAAATTCAATGAAATGCAGTAGCTAAAGAATGTAATATTTGTACAATTTAATTTACAGATAAAAATATTGACATTTCAACCCCTTCTTCCACAAGTCACTTCACATAATGAGACAGGTATTATTTCCAAGTGCCAAAAGTGTTTGCTGGACAGTATGGGAGTTTGCCGGCTTGCTGGGGCAAATCAAGCCTTGTCACCTTCTGTTAGCAAATAACAAAGTTAAAAATTAGAGCTGCCTTGGAGTGATGTCCTGAGGTGATGCACAAATAACAGCAGGACTGTTATTCAGCACGCCACACAATATTAAATTCTGCGCCTTCGGTTTAACACCAATGCCAGTAGATAGGACCTCAGGGAAGTAGTGTCGGACAGCATTGTATCTGCCATACATGTTCATCACACTCACCTGGGCACTCACCAAACACTACTGGGTGTCTGGTTTTCATTTAAATAGGTTTGCTAAAGAGTTTGTTAAAATTGTGAGGTAGGATTTCCTCTCTCTTGGATTGCCTGCATTTTGCAGACACACTTCAGAAAGCTGGCATCATGTCCATGTGAAGAAAATAGGATTATTAATTCTGGCAGGTTATCTGTAAACAGATAATCAAGGAAACCAAGAAGACTTTGAGGAACTGTTTGTAAAAGTTAAAAGAATGAACAGTAAATATTATTTTCCAAGCACACTCAATAGCCTGCCAGATATTTATAGATGCAGCAGGTCCCACAAAAAGATTACTCAGAGGAAGTACTGCTTTACCAGAAATGCAGACTAAATTTTTGGCATCTGTGTGCGGTGTTCCACAAGTTCATGATCTACAAATTACTGCCAGATCAGAGACTTTTTCAGCACACATGGCCACACGCTATCTCACTTTAACATTTTTCATTATTCCTCCTGCTAGTAATGGTCAGAGCCAGGATATAAGTCTGAACAAGATGTTTGATACAGCCATTCCATGCTTTTCTGTGGTGCTTTCTTTTTAATTATATTAATTTGGTGTGTCTGTCTTGACAGTTCCATTCAAATCAAAGCCAGACTTGCTGGCAGCTTATGCAAACACTTCTCTTCTTTTAGTCCTATCAGCAGACAAGCTAAAACCTGAAATAGGACCTTCATTGTTTGAGCCAAGAGAGCTGTTTGATTCCTGGGCTTCTGACACAAGTATCCCTTATGCAGCGGGAAGGCTCCAGCTCAGGAGAGCACATGGGATAACCATTTCCCCTGAGGACAGCACTCGAGAGCATTTTTCACTTGAAGCATTAACAGGTGTCATGAAAGGAAGAAAGTTTCCATGAGCTCGGGCCAAATAAAGTACCCAGGTTTCAAAACAGAACAACCAAGTGCAAGTAGATGAGGGATGGATGGGCGTTAAAATAGCCTTAGGACTTTTATCTTCTCAGGGCATTCATCCAATATATCGGATTTCCAAGTAATTAAAGCAATATGCTGATAATCAAATTTGTGCAAAGCAGTATTAGAAATGCTAATGCAATTTCCCAAAATCTAGCAAACTGGCAGAGGAATTTCTTTTGAAGATTAGTATATGAAATCCTAGTCAAGATCATATATGGAAAAGACTGGACTTATTGTTTAATACAGCTCTCTTAATTAACGAGGGAAACAAGTGGCACTCCTAGTACTAGCTCAAGGTTTGTTGTCGGCACATAAATGTTCTTTTGTTGTGAATAATAAAGAATTTTCACTAAAAGTGGGTAGCTGGGTCCCTAATCCCACAGTTACACAATCACTTTAAGGTAATGTAAATAGAGACTGCTGCTCAAGGGGATAATCTACCATTCTAAGCACCCCAGACATGTATTCCCAGCCAGCATGATAACCAGACATGGGAACTGTCCTATTTATAAATAAATGGGATGATGGAAAAAGTGGTTTTGCCCTTTGTGGTGGCAGCCCACACCTTGTCTTGAAATAAGAGAGGAATTACTTATTTTAAAAAGAAACTAACAGTCAGTTTTCCTGCATAAAAATATTTGGTCTGAAACAAGCAGAATCCCCACCAGAACATACTAACAAACTGTCTATAACAGAGACTTAGCACTGCTAAAGTGGCTCCTCATATGAAAATGCCCTCTGAACATAAGCAGAAGGTAGATGATGCACAAGCAAAAAAGTGCACAGGTCGTTAACCATAAAACTTGGGTAAGAGGGACACCGATAATGAACAGGTATTACTTCCTCATTTAAATATCACTGGAACTGTTTGTACAAGCCCACTGAAAAATATTGATGTCATTACAGTGCTGGAAACATGCTCCTAATGGCCTGTTCATATACTGGCGATAATCAACCAATTACTTCCTTACAGAATTACTCTTAACCACAAACTATTTAAGCCAAGAAAGGAAACTGCTTGCCATCCAAATCCAGCTGCTAACAGGAACTAATTTTCCTCCTTCTTTGAAACCACTTGTGTCTGGGATGACTTCTACAGACACCATGAACAACCCATATTAAAGATCCCCCAAGAACTGGAAAACTGAACATGATGTTCTGATTAAAATACAAGCCACTAGGAGCCATTCTGACCCAAGCCCTTTGTGGTCAAAGCAACATTGGAAACTCTATGTACGAAGGAAGGAGGTATGAAATAGCACAGCTGAAAGCAGATTTCTACCTCCATCAGCACCTTTATAAAATTACTATCTGAAAATTATTGCTATAAAATCAAGGATAATCTTGGCAGGAAGTTTTTCAAAGAACTGTTCTATCCATGTCAAGTCACAGAAAACATGACCTGTAGTATAATCATTAAAGCAACTTAAAACCTTACTGACTTTTTGAATTGTACTTTATTCTATAACTTTCGTTCACCTGATCTTCAAAATAATGCTATACCCTTCACCTTTTGAGCCTTGGTTTGGCCCCTGTGATTGGCCCATTCATTACCCTGGACTCTGTTACTGGACTTTTTTCATAGTAAAACTAGTTTGCTGCCAGAATTGCACAGATAGAAAATGCCACTTTGTTGATTACTTGTGTGAAGAGTGATCCTGCAGAAATATATGAATGCCATGTACTAAAAATGGAATCTTAGAGGAAAAGAAGATCACGCTGTAAAACAAATAGGCTTGGAATGTGACCGCAGAATATTTCAAAGAACCTCAAGGTTTACCCTTTTTAGGGTAAAATAACACAGTTTACTTATATTGGTGCTGGGAAAAATCATTTTATGATACTTCTTCATTTTACATGAAAGACATCTTAAAGTAATAATATCGTATAATATTTTTAGGCAAATATGGATGGATAATTAATCCCTGCAGCTCCCTGATACTGGTTCTCTTCACCTGATATAGGATTGAAAAAATTACTTTGCAAAAGTCTTTTTCTCTTGCTGCTGATAACATTATCTCTCAATTCCTTTTATCAATGGAACATTTAACTAAAGCAGGGGTTTAGAAGTCCCTACCATATTTTCAAAAATAGGAATAATAACACAATATAAAAATTAGCAGATAAAGAAGATGAAAAACATCTGTTGGAGGTGTCAGATAAAAACTCTGTGCCAATTTTTATCATAATCCTGCCTGTAGCACCGAGATTTTGCTTTTGTGCCACATTTGGAAGCTCAATGTTTTATTCTTCCACTTGCATTAAGCTGTGACAATGAGAGAGATACAGATTTGTTTTTTAATGGGATTCAGCCTGCCCAGCAGTCATTTAGGTGGAAATGGCATTGCTTTAAGGCAGAGCTTCTTGACTTAGTTTGTACGAGCACTGTCATCACAGAAAAAGACGGCCCTGCACCATGTCAGTATCAGCAGCGGCAGTAGCAGCTTCTGGCTGTGTGCAAGGCTTCACATGCACTGTAAGAGGTGTGCTTCTAGTCTTACTAAGTCCTCTGATGGCCTTTGAGGACAAGGTGCAGGAGGAAGACATATCTGGTCATTGCCTACGTTCTCTGGGATTCTTTTGAAGTTGCTCCCACCCCATGCACCTTACCTGCAGGGTGCCTGCTTCAGGATTGAAATCACACAAAGATTTTTAATGCTTGCCATCGACAGATCTCCAAAACAAAGGCCAGTGAAAGCACAATTTCATACTTAACATCTGCTTTTTTGGACATGAGGAAAAAGAGATATGCAGAAAAGTTAAGACCAATCTCTTCAAAAGCATTAGTGCCTAAATCTCTCTTCATGAAACCATACCTGTCCCTCCACAGTGACTGTTGTTCATGCAAACACAAAGTATTGGAATATGTAACATACTTTCTTAAACTTTTAGCATCTGAAAACACCTTTGATGTTCAGAAATGTTTCCAGTTCTTAGAGGGAACCACTAGATGATTGACAATGACAGAGTCTCATAAGGTTTGAAAAGCAGACTTTATTTAATAGGCACATCATTGCTTTAATAGCACTGGGCTGCACAGCTTGCTTCACCATTTCTAAATGGGTTTTTTTGATTACATTGCATTTCCTCAGTGTCGGTAGGATTCAAGTAAAAAAGTTACTGCTCTTACTTCTCTATCATTTCTCAAGATGGAAAAAAAACAGTAAACAACTAGCACACAAGAGCAGAATACAGGCAGAACTGCCTGCGACGCAGCAGAAGACAAACTGAATTTTGAGCACTGGACAGTTAAAGCTGCAAGACCACCATACTACATTTGCTCAGATGGGAGTTTGCAATATGCAGGATAGAGATGACTGCTGCCTACTAATACATATAATAATGCATTCTTATACTGAGAAACAAAGACTGCCCAACACAGACAAGAATGATGGTTTCAAAACAAACCAGCTCACATGAAATTAGATTCCTTATTATCTCTGATTATAAAAGTTTTACTCCCTCAGCTGTAAAAGTTAAAGGCCTAAAAGGAAAGTACTGCTTAGAGAACTCTAAATCTGCAATTTAATCAGCTTTTTCCCCCTATGTTACAACTCTTTGTGACAAAAACATAGCATTCTGGGTTATTTTTGTAATTAAGTAGTTTACTTGGTTGTTACATTTTTTCCCTGAAAAGCTGCATTTTAATATTTTCGTAAATTCCATCAGTCAAGCATATAAAATCAGAAATCATGAGAGGGAAATAATTTTGCTCTACAAAAGAAAAAAGCATGACTTCTAACATAGTTTTATGAACATTGTAAAAGAAGTGCATATGGCATTAAAACATTTAAAAAATGGAGAAATACTTTGCGAGTTTCAGTGTTCTTAGGTCTATTTTCTGAATGGATATTTTCAAAGTTTTTATCTTGAGGGTTTTTTTAAAATACTTTTTTGTGTATTTTCTAGCATTGTATAGGACAGACAACCTAAAACCAACAAGGCAGGTATCTAGCGTGCCGCACACTTCAATATACACCAGTTACTTTAGTTACTAGCACTTTACACTGACAGTACCCTACTGTGTTTGTAAAACTTGTTTTTAAATCAGCTTGTCAAAGCTTTTGAGAAGCAATCTGGGCAATAAGGTGGGTATTTTTAGTGTCTACCATGACACGTGAACACAGCCCATTACAGAATCAGAGGTCGCTCTCTCCATACAGTGCTGATGAAAAGGAGGTGTAATCCAGAGCGCCAGGAACAGACCCTGGGCCAGTGTACGGAGGCATTCTCTTGATGCAGTACTGAGCCTGCTCAGGGGGCAGCTCTCGACGCAACTCATCTGCCAGGATATAAGGCTGGGAGGGGGAAAAGAATTGACAAATTCAGTATATATTCTTCAAAGAACACAATAGATATGTATTTTCTGTAGGCGTGACTAATAAATTTGGACAGCCTGCCCATTTTCCTGTGATCAGATATTTTCCCTGGAAAATTCCATCCCTAATTATTAGTTGAAGGGAACAATTCTACCAATAAATTGATTAGGTCAAAATGCAGCCTCAGGATATGTGACTGTGCGTGTTATCTACCAAGCACTGTGCAGCCATGGGTAGGCTGCTATTGATACAACTCCTCTCTGAACAGTCAGTATCTCATAAGTGCATTACTTCTCCTTCTGCAGTGACAGGACAGACACAAGTGGTTCCTGTTAGTTTCAAGATTTTAATATATTTGTAATGAAAGATGCATTATTGTTTTAATAGTTTGCATTTATGATATGAGGGCTATCCTCTGTTAACAGCCTTGACATTGCTTAGAATAGCAACGTAATGAAAACCATTTCTTCCTGAGACCATCTTCTACATGAATTGCTACTGAGAACATGTCTGGAATTCAAAATGTGTTCCACATTAAATGAGATCACAAAATCAATACGAACAGCCAGAATAAGAAAATCAATAGAGCAACCTTGGACAAATAGATCTGTACTGCTGTGATCTCTCCTTTCTCCACAGCTCAGGATTGGTTTCCTGGCAGCACTGCTTATGGCCCTGACTCCACTAGAAGCTCTTGTGCTGCCATTATTCTCCGTTTCATCTTCATACATCACTCACTAACCAGTGGATCTGGCAGTGGGGAGGAAAGTATGCCAAATTCAGGAGCTTCCTCCACAAACCCTGTAACTAGGGCCTCCTCCTTCTGACTCCTCCTAGGATAGGGATACACCATATTGCATTGCCCTGCTGAATGAGCTTTCTGATGACAACGTGGCTCACAATTAGATGTATTCTTGTGCAACTTGTAGGCTATGCTACTCAGGGCCAAATTTCACATGAAACATCCAGACAACAGCATGAAAGGAAGGGTGAGTTCCCCTCTAATCTAGGATGATGTGTGAAAATAACCTGATGTACAATATATCCATTATACAGACCAACTATCTAAGTCTTGTCTAAGATGTCTAATTCGTAATACGAGGATACATGGACCAAGCCTTGTATTCTGCACCCATTCCAGGTAAGAGTCTTGGTTCCAAACAAGAAGAAAAGGCAAATGCTTTCTCTGACGTCTTACAAACTGCAAACAAAGCTTCACTATAACTAAACGGCTTATATAAGAAGGGCTAAACAGGACAGTTATTGAATCCTTACAGCCAGCAGTACAGTGACTGACCTTATCTGAAGCCAGGATTCTGAAGGAAGCTATCACTTGCTCAGCCGTGTCTGTATCTGCCGTTTCTCTGGTCATGAAGTCAATGAAGGACTGGAAAGTGACGGTTCCTTGCCCATTGGGGTCAACTAGAGACATGATCCGGGCAAACTCAGCTTCACCCTTTCACAGAGTCCAAAACAAAAGAAATGGTCACTGTAATATCAATCTCCAACAGCCTGAGACTCTCATGAACCAGTCAGAACTACTGGTTACTGACCCTTTAAAGCATTTTGCTGACTTAGGAATATCAACATCAGAGTTGATGAAATCTGAGATCTCAAATGCCCACCCCTCTTTTGTAGAAAGGTCTGTGCTTTTGAAAAATGTATCCTTTCTCCTAAATACAGAGTATGTACCTTTCACTTAACTGTCTCCAGCTTCTCTCCCTCCCACCTTTTCTCAATGCCTGTTTAACTTTTTTGAACACTTCATTTTTCACCTCATCCTAATTTAGGTACCACGCAGGGAGGTGAAACAATAGCACAAGAAGCAGAGTACTTGCAGACCCACTGAACTAAGAAGGGAAACAATTCTTAAAATTTCATGCTGAATACAGGGCAGTTCAACTAAGGATAACCCTTCTTTTTCCCCCCCATTAAAAAGGCTGAAGTTTGGAGAAAATTTTTAGAATAAATAGTTGAAGCAAAGAAAATTCAACTCCCAAAGCAAGTTTATGAGAATTAAACAGTATCAAACTCATTCTTTATCATGCAGATAGAAACGGAGAAATTAAAAAAACTAGTAACCGTTAATTTCAACTTTTAAAGTTGCCTTAATTCAAAGACCAATGCAGTGGATCATAGAATATGTTTTTCAAGTATGTAGTTTTACTTTTAACTTCCCCTTTAACCACTTGAAATTAGAGGAAAAAGCAAAGAAACAAGAAAGTATCTCTAGTGTAAGTTATATTAGTATTCTTTCTATTTAAATTGGCTTTAATGTCACTGTGGTTGATGTTATAGCTGAAAGCAGAATCAGTTGACATTGTTTTGTAAAACTCATACCAAATCATAACCCATTGAAATCAAGCAAGCTCTGAAATCATCATGGTCCATCAATCCATTCTTCCTCTATTGACCGAAACAAGGTAAGGAATATAGAAAGGAAGGTTTGAAGAATCCAAAGTAATTTCCAGAGAGGTGATGAGTTTAGACCATTGGCATATTGGATCCAGTGCATGAACAGCATTCATGGATGTTGCCCGATCAGGTCACCAGAATCATCATCAGTTTTAAAGGAGGAAGAAGTAACTAACATATTACACACAGGAAACAGACATTTTCACCACAAAAAGTAACATCAGGAAAGGTCGGGAGAGATAAGGGAGAAGAGGAGATGAATGGGGCAAGAATACAGAGAACACAACCAGAAAAGACAAAAAGAAGGGCAAGGAGAAAAGTTTGTTACTAAACTAGTCAAATTCAGGACATGCTCAATTTGCCTCCCTTTGAAAGGTTATGCATAGAATCTGTAATGGCTAAAAGTATAGTTAAAAACAGTCAAATACTTTACTCCAAGGCCACAGGAGGTACATCATGAGAGCTGTCTGCTGACATATGGGAAATAAGTACAGGGATTTTCTTTCTGACTGCAAGCTGTCAAGACCTGGACTACAGCATAGATATGCATACCAGCTTAAAGGATGAGACAATACTTAGAAGGAGGTCAGTTGAAGACCTTGAATAAAATGAGGTTGCTTATGTTCCAAGCAATAATGTATCTGTGACATTCTGGACTCAAAGCTGAGTAAACATTGAATGTCATGATGGTAAGAAGCTAAATGTTTCCTCTGTGCTGTGATATAATGCAGTGCTTTGGAGAGAATTGTGTCATCCTAAATCTGGACAGAGCATAAGAGAACTTGTATTGAGTCCAAGGAAAGGAAAATTGACAAAACTCTGAATGAAAAATGCATAGGAGCTCTGCTGGGTATCTAATAGGGTCCAAATAAAACATCTCAAACCAAGAAAAAAGAAACAAACTGCACATAAACCGCATATTAAAACACAGCTCCAAGTGATGCTGACAGTCCATCTAATCCAGTTGTCTTTCCAGAGGCAGGATCTTTCCAAAGCATTATTACCAATAGGCTGGAATTTAAACACGCAATCGCTTTGGCTATTATTATATTGGTGTATCTGAAAACAGAATGATTATCAGTTTCCTCTACCTGCAGGTCATTTCCAACCTGTCCTAGACTGATGAGGCAGGCTTTAAATTCATCAGACTGTAGATTGTGAGACTCGTCCTAGCATCCCATCACAGGTCATGCATTTAGGAAGGTCAAAGGAAAGAAAGAAAAGTCACAGATCAAGTTAGTTGGTTAGTAAAGAACATTCTACTCCTGTATTAATAAACATTTTTACAGAATGTCATGGAAATGGATGTCAGCATATTGCAGTGAACTACCTAAAAAGCATACAATTTTGCAGTTTCATGCTTTTTTCTTAATGGAGGAGGGTCTTCAATTCAACTAAAGAGGTAAAACCCTGCTTCCTCCACATGTTGTTTTTTTAAAAAAAACCCACATTTTTTCTGACAAGGCAGTTTTCATTCCACTGAACTGCCATTTGCTTCCTTTCATTTTCTGTTGTCAAGCAGTGTATATAAGATGCAATAAAAATATGACTGAACCTGGGCAAAACATTTTCTCCACTCAATTACTGTTACTTCATTCTTGATCAAATAATATGACTCAACATAATATGCATATCTCAACAGAGAGAAATACAAATAAACTTATAATTGACAACTATCTATCTTCCTTAATAATCTCTACAGTCAGGTTTTGCTTTGAAAACTGACTTTCAAAAAGCCCTATTGGATTCCAGGTTAAATGCCTCCTAGTAACACCACATCAAACTGGAACATTGTTTTCAACCAATATTTTTTCTATTTTGCAGGTTAAGAAATTCACACTAACTTCTTAAAAACAGACTGGTTTGTCTTTTTCTTCCTATTCATACACAATGAGTCCTACCGGAGGACTACTTTAGAGTCAGTAAACATAAATGCAATTCAAGAGATGTTCTAAGATGAAAAATTATTACCCTATCGATTTTACAGACAGTTTGGAGAAGAACCAAGTTTTTCTGTCTGCTATATATTTGCCTGCTAGATTAATAATTTATTTTTGAAAATTTCTATATAGCTACACATATGTAAAATTATACGAGTTTTAACAAATGCACTGGACTTTTTTAATATACTAATACGATGAAGTGGTGCTTTAGTAAGTTACTAACACCAAGCGTTTTTGAAATATCATGCTGTTATTGACTCCCTCTGCATCAACATCTACCAGATCCATAGAGGGAAGATGAAAAATAGCAGTGGGAAGTCAATGAAAATTCAAAAAGCAAAGTTGCAAATCTGGAGCAGCATTTAGTTAAAAGCCATAATCATAGTAAAGTTTTTATCCTTTAATATTTCAATTTTATAGGATTCATTCCTGCTATAAAGCATTCAAAATGGTTTATTTTATCATTTTGAAAATGCTAATCTAGGCTGGTTTAAAACTTTCAAAAACCATCCTGGATACAGGCAGGTATTGCGTGATTGCAAATGGGAGCTAAAAGCCAAACCCTATCCTCCATCTCCTCTAGCAGGTGTCAGTAGAGGACTATTAGCTACTTAACTACACCAGGGGTGGCTGGTCAGTGTGTGCATGAGCTCCCTAATTAGGCACACAGGGCAGCAGGAGTTGTGCAAGAAGCAGCGAAGGGCAGTGAGAGGGCAGCATATCTACCAAGAAACCATTTTCTTTAGGAAACAAGTGCAATGGTTGTGTTGAGAGCTCAGAACTGTTATCTGGTTACACGGGACTCCCTAGTAAGGATCCAAGTAGTTGTGCAAAGTGCTATAGCAGGTTCTCACATTCTTCTAGTGAAATTTTCTAACCTCCATCATATATGGCCTAAAAAAGGCACCTTTGCCTTAGTAGCATATCAGTCTCAAGGGATCCAATTGTATTTTGCAATCAAGGCATAGATCAAGGCTTTCTCATTTGGAAATGGTTCATGGTGTTTATTTGCATTGCTTGCAGACCAACATTAGGCAACAAAATTAATTTTTTAAAGCATATAAATAACTTGGCCTTGTTCATATTTTCCTGTCAATACAAAGTAAAATGCCAAAAACCCACTTTATGTGTCATTACTAGTCCCTAGAAATCTTTTCCCTCCTCCTTGTGATTTATATCTGGCTTCATAAAACAAGTGAGCATCTGAGTCAAACTAATCCATTCTTAAATATGTCCTTCATTTTCCTGAATGCTAATTGATCTGCATAAGCCTGAACATGAGGTTCTGTTAATAGGGAGCTGTTGTTTTTCTGTTCATAAAATATAGAGTGGCGTGATGCTATTGTTCTGCATGCAGACTTCCTACTTGAAATCTGTAGTTTCTACAAAAATCAATAGTAGAATATGTTAGCAGCCATTAGGATATTGCAGGCAGAGCAACTGCATGTATTTTATCACATACTTTGCAATCTTATTTAGAATTTACTAAATATACTGAATCTGAAAAAGGAATTCCTGCATAAAAAGGCTTCAAAACCAGTGACTGACAACGTGTCTGTGTGGTGTTCCAATTTGGCTGCATACCATTATTCAACAATGTACCATTTTCAACACTCCTAAGCTACTTCTGTGATTCAGACATTGTGTCCCACTTTCTCTTTTTTTTTTTTTTTTTTTCCCCAATGCAGTCACATTAGGGAAGGAAATGTAGCAGCATTGCTAGAGATTTATATTTATATCTACAACTAGACTGTGCCTCAGGCACAGCCTGCAGCAAGAAGTAGTGAGAAAGCAGCAGCATCCTCAGGAATTACCTCTGGCATACCAGGGTCCTTACATGCCTGTTGGAAACACAAGAGGGCTGCCCCCTTGACCTAAGGAGAGCACACTTGCCATTTGCCTTTAAAAGGGTGACTTGTAAAAGTTTTTTGTGCCAGCATATTTCTGCTGGTGGATTCACTGAAAAAAACATAGCTCTTCCTGCCCTTATCATTCTTCCATGCATCATGCCCACTTACTCATGGCAATTTGAGGATCAGGAATATGTAGCCTCTCCCCCAAAAAAGTAGTAAAATGCTGAATAGTTTTGCATCGAATATTTGAGAAGCCATTTAAAAACTATTCACCCAATTATTTAGCTCTCTTTCAAAGGATTAACAACTGCAGAATTAAGCCACAAAATGGCTTTATTTTTTTAATATATTCTTCCTGGGGAGGAAAATAGGGTGGTTCCTTCCTCAGATTTATAAGCAAAGGAAGCTGTTTCTAGAAGCACTCTATAAAATATTATTAGATTTCTGAACAGCAAAAAACATTCTTTAAAATGAGGCAGGGAGCTACTCTGCATGTTAGTACTTTGCTGACATCCTCAACATAGACAGGTCTTAAAATGGCAAAATGCCACACAAGTCAGAGCTACAACATGCATAAATGATTCTGTTGTGCTTAGGTATTTAAAGCCTCCTTGTCAGCAACAGTATTAATTTTTGAGATCCTTTCTGACTATTCATCATTGTGAACAGCAGTCCAATTTTTTCAGTGTATATTTTAAACTGTATCAGGCATTCAGAAATGCTGCTAAGTGCAACAAATTTTTTACAAATACTGTTAATTCCACCTGACATGGAAAAGACAGTATTTTTCATATTAGTGCTTATGTTCAGGTAATCCCGTTTCATCTTAATTTCTATTTAAGGAAATCAAGGCCATAGAAGAATCCATTACTGCCTTCTCTAGCTAAATTCCAAGTTTAAAGTCTTCATTACTATGTGAATGCTGAAGTAACTTTGAAGCACTCGAATTTCCTTTATTCACCAACACTAAATATTCGTGTGTGCAAGGACACAGGAAAGGTAGAAAAATGAAAAACAAGCCTGCCTTTCTCAAACATGCTTGTTCAATGTCTCCTTCTAGCCTGTGTAGATTGAATTGCATCTGTCCATTAAGCAGCATTTTAATTTAATCCTTCTACTATCTGTCCCCCGCAGAAAGCCCGGCTTGATGGCTGAGTGGTTTCAGATCTCACCTTCTTCCTTTCTTTAACTTGCATTACGCTACAGGGAACAAAATTGTTACACTCCGTCAAAAGTCCTCCTAGACCAGTTTCCTACGTCTGATGCTGAGAGGAGGAGTGGGGCACTTACAAAATGGTCTTTCCCTTATGTAATCCTTCTAGACCTCTCTTTTAAGGTCACTGGGTTGTATTTGTCATGGGAGAAGGCAAGGTCTACAGCTAAACTTGCAGTTTGGACCCAGATTGTTGAGGCCACAGAAACAAATGAAGCTGAATGACGGATGAATCATCAATCTCTTTATGCCTCTGACCTGGCCACTAAGGCTTCCTGCAACAGAAGTCAGGGCAGAAGGGGCACAGCCTGAAGCTGTGACTCATTATAGCCTGAGGAAGGGAGATAGTCAGGGATAGGTAAGAATCTAGGAGCTGGGAAGCAGTTTTGCGTTACACATCATTGTCATAGTCCATCTCCAGTATGCTTGCAGCTGTGTGACATTGCCACCCTCTTCCAGGTCATATGACCTTTCCTAAGGCCTTCCTCTATTGTGTCCTTTGGTATTTCAAAGTATTACTCTATCTGCAAAGCCTAAAAATCCATAACAATAGGGCTGGTTAGTGTAGGATTTAGCTTCTCCCTTCAAGACCTTCTGAGGCACCAAGAGATGAACATAACATCTCCTAGTCACTGAAACAGCCTTGCTGCAAGCAGGGCAGAGAACTCATGCATGAATTACAAAGGCATAGGAATTCTAAAAATGGCCATCCAGTGTAAGATATACCAGGATTCAGTCATATTCAGCTTCCTTATTTTAGAGAGCTGTCAAATCTTTGTGCAAAGTCCCTGTTTTCCTTTAATGGGGTCTCTCAAATCCTGGCATGTTATTTATCCAGGCCTAGTACTCTGTCTGCTTTTAATAGCTGTAATTGCTCAGTTATCTACTGCAGTGCATTGGGAAAGCCATTTAGTATGCTGCTTCCTTCCACCCTAGGAAATTTATCTCTGTTTCTGTGATGTTATCTTCTGCTTCCTTAGATAATACAAAAAAGATTTTTCCATAAAATCCATTTCTGGTTCCTGCATAGCTAAACTTCCCTACGCTTGCGCGTTTCTTCAGAAAGCAGAGATTTGGCAATTCTCTTCTTTCTAAACAGCTACGGGTATTCTAAAGAGTATTTAGCAAACTATGACTGTCAGCATCCAATGGATACCAATGCAAGCGCAGGTATGGGTAATCAGTTTGAGTAGAGCTGGACAAACAGGATGCCAGTGAAAAGAAAGTGGCATTTTGCTATAACCTGAAATGATTTGAAGAAGCTGACTCATGATAACAGAACATAAATAAAGAGTTATGCACAGACTGCTAAGTACAGCAATCTGTTCTGGTAAGGACAATGGGCTGGTGCTGCATCAAGGTAACCTTTTCTTCATTACTTGAACTGTGAACTTGTTTTTGAAGGTAGGCTCATGTGAGCACAGAGCCAGAGCTAACTCATGCACAGATTGTTCTCCAACTGGGAATGTCAGAGCCATATCTCCATGTATTTTGCTACTGTATTGTGTCTATTAATATTTATCTTTTTAACCCTCTGTCCATAAATACTCCATAGTTTACAGAGGTGAGTTAAGTTTCTTCACAGTACTGTTTTCCTTCCTACTTTTTTATTCATCAATATTTAGATAACGGAAAAAAATAACAGCCTCTTATTTCCCACATACAGCCAGAAAAACAAAGGATAATCCTGTATAGCTATCAGTGCCCAAACTATATTCCCTATATATATATATATTTCTAGGAGGCAAATTATGATGCAAAGAAAAAAACCCTATAATCCAGATTACAGCTAAATTTAATGAGATAGAAGCAAACAGCAGGTACATACAGCATGCTGTACTGTCTTAAAATAAAGGGGCATGTTATTTTCCAAAACACACAGATCTATTCTGTTATATTTGTTATTTGAACAAATATTAAACCGTATTAACAGAACTATAATTCTGTATTACATTTAAAGAGTAAAAATTAATATTTAATTTATCTTTACAATGCTATTAGGTTGTGTGGGTTCCTGATCAACTTAATCTAGAGGGTGGCATCCCTGCCCATGATGGGGGTAGTGGAACTAGATCTTTAAGGTCCCTTCCAACCCAAGCCATTCTATGACTTTATAAACCTGTAAATTATTTCTTAACTGATCTTTTTTTTTTCTTTTAAAAAGACCCCATTGCTACTGCATTTACAGGGGTTTTTTTAAAAAAGGCTTACATTTGGAATGAAAAGAAACTCACTTTCAGGAAGAATAAATATTGCTAGTTGAGAAAAAGCAGGAGTACTGTACCCTGTCAAAATGATTGAATGATGCTCTGAAGTCATTCATTTGTTCCTGGGTGATACCCTTGGCATCTCGTGTGAGAATCTGAGTCTCAACCTCATTGATAGTTCGAGCAATGGTGGTAAGGAGGAGCTCCCATCCAACACGGATGTGCTATGAGAGAGAAAATACTGATTTATTACAGAATCAAATACATTCTTCTAAGAGTATAAAAAGTACAATAAAAAAGAATCAGTTCTAAATATTTATGTGATACCTTTTCCATACCACTAACTCTGTATTATGACCAAAGATCATGAAAAATAAAAACGACTTCAGAAAAATACAGAACTGGTTTCTAAATGGGTACTTCTTCACTAAAAGTGAATATAAATTAAAATAAAACAAGTCTTATGAGATTATCAGAAAGCCTGCCACATTCCATTCTTTGTACCAGTATCTTCATATCAGAGAAGGTAGTTAAAGAGTAGAAGAGGGCAGAATAAACTAACAAGTACAAAAGGGAGTAAACAGCTACCTCCATAGTATAGTTGGTGTGCTTGTTGTCAAACACTAGGGCTTCTTGTATAAGCTGATGATCTCCTTCCAGTTTGTCAATGTTGTGTTTGTAATTAATGATGTTGTGCTCATATTGCTTCAGCTGATTCATCTGGTCCTCCAAAGGCCCTGTCATTTCAATAGAACTGCGGGCAATTTCCTGTCAAAAGGAACAAAGACACCCCCCAAATCCCACAAAATTTAAGCTTCAGGTTTGCTGATTTGACCAAATTTAACAAAAATATGTTGTATTTTCATACTAAGAAGCAATAATAATGAAATCTTCATACAGTGGAGATGAGAAATTTTACCACAGAAACACATTACACAAGAAATATAGCACATTTATAACTGGAATTAGTATTGAGACCTCAGTGATCCTGGTTTCTTTTCTAGAAACAGCAGAAGCTAAACAGTAGTTGTTTAGTGATTGAGTTTTCAAAGCTGAATCTCCTGATCACCATTAAGGTACCACTTGAATAAGCTTTCAGAGTTTTAAAAATCATCTTAAGAGGTGCTAAATAGTTCAGGATCAAACAGCTGGTAAACTATCATGGACTTTGCTGTTGCCCTGTTTATAAAATAGAGATAAAAACTTATAAACCACTTTATTTGTTGGCTTCTGCGTGAGGGTCTGACACTCACCTCCATCTTGGTCTGGATCCATGGCCCAATGACATTGGCCTGAGCAGCAAACTGGCGACGCAGGCGCTCATTGGCGTGCTGGCGGGCTAATTCCTCCTGCAAGGATTGATCCCTCTGAGGCACCAGCTGCTTCACCTGTTAGAGTGGGAAAGCGCCAAATGTGAGTAGGCACAATTGAACAGTTTAAAAATAAATGAAACAAATAAGTCTACAGTTACTAATTTTTGTTATTGGTCTGAGATCAAAAGAACAAGCCAGAAACTATTTTATTTACAAATTCTTTCCTAACATAAGAAATCGATAACATGGTCTTGGGCAGCCTGACCAGAGAGATTGACATGGAGAGAGAATAAATTCTCACCTCTGGCTAGATTCAAGTTCAAGACAAATAATTCACTTGGACTGCTGTAAGAGCAGTTACTTCATTTTTTACAGCAGATTTTTCAATCTCTAAATAATCATTCTAAGAACAGTCGATGCAAAACATTTTATTTGAGCACAGCCATTATGATAACACAAGACATGTTATGTCCATCACGTGTATCTTAAGGTCTGTTTGCTTGTTTGGCTTACCCTTCTGAATTGCTCAGGGAGATTCTGACCCTAATCTTTACTGCTTGGTTTTTATAACCCAGTGAAGATCTGTTTTTGTTCATGTAAGTTTATGCACTTCTACATTCTACACGATAATTTACCTTTAGCATATTATCTGTCTTGGTTCCTAAAGAAATAAAGTCTGTGTGATTGGTCTAGAAGCCTTTCTTTAATCCCTCTCCAGTAATTTTCAATTGCCAATGGCAATTTCAATCTAATTGGACACAACACTAATGGTCCCAAAAATGCTAGTTTTATATGACATTTGTGAAAAGCAGCATCTGGGAAGAAGAGAAACACAAACTACTGTTTATACTAAGAGAAAGAATATAATCATTTTCTGTTCTTTTAACAGCACCCCCTGGCCAGCCACCAGTTCTGCACTAGCTCCAACACATGCTTCTCCTGCCCTGCCAAAAATCAAAGATGACATAGGTAATATTGAGTGACAGGAGCAAGGGATACTGTGAAGTGAACCTGGCAAATGTAAGAGAGCATAAGGTACTGTACAAAGTCTAGATCTGATGATCTAGAATAATTTAGAGATTTATTGTAAAGTTCTCTAAATATTCTCAGTATTCCTAAACTAGAAGACTGTTTTACAATGTCCTTCATGTATTTAGCATACATTACCTTTTCCCACTTGCTACGAATCTCTTCAACAGTAACAGTGCTGTAAGGATTGGTTGCACTTATTCTCATGCTGTAACTCTGGATAACTTTTTCAACTTCATTCTGGATTGACAGTATGGCTTGTCTTTCACCATCTGCCTCTGGCAAAGTAGCTTTAAATTGATCATGTGCAGAGATTAAACTCTAAAATAAGAAATAGAGAGGGCAAGCATGAAAACATTAACATTTCTCCCAACATCTAGAAAATCAGCTGTAAATACACACAGCTCCTCAGCCTCTCAAACACCCTCTCTACATGCATCTGTAGATACAGGAAATAATACATTTAGATACATTCATGAAACAGCCCCGACTGATTTTATCAGGACCATCGCTTCTTCCATGACCTCTGGAATATGCTTTCAAACCAAAAAGAACCCTATTTACAATAGGGCAGACATGGCCTATAACAGATAGATGATGATCTATCACCACAGACAGCTAAGGTGGGGGTTTTTTTTCTTAAAGTTGTTCTACTCTCCTAGAAGGAAAATCTAACTTCTTGTTTTTCTTATGACTTTAAGGGGGAAAAAAACCCCAAACCAAAAGCAAAACCATCACACAAACATTTACCTGGATTTCCTCTATGCTATGAACAATAAACATATCCTGCAGGTCTTCCATAGCACCTTCCATCCAGTTGTTGAAAGGTGCAGCTCTTTTGGCAAACTCCAAGTGAAGCTGATCGATTGTTTCGAGCAATTTCTCCGTCCTCTGTACAGGTTGGGAAAAGTACATTCCTTTGTTACTAGGACAAGACCTAGCTCCGCACAACACACATATCCATCCATGCATAAAGTCATGCCTCATCTCTTCAAAAGCACTTGACTACATTGGTTGATTTCACCAGCTGCTTTAAGGATTTCCATTCAAGGCAATAGGACTAATTGCCGTAAATACATTCTCATATCTAACACATTAAAATGGGTGAGTGTATGCCTTTGAAGTATAACTATTGATATTTTAAGTATTTTTGTTATTTGGGTCTATTTGCAAATGCATTAAAATCTGCTAATTTTGATTTAGTAATTTCTTGTAAGTACAAAAAGGAAGAGTTAGACATATGTTTTCTGCCCTGGCATACCTGTGTATGACTTGCTCTTTTCCTAAGGAACAAGGTTTTGGAAAGTCACTCAGTGCTTTGGAATACTCAATATCAAAAAATAACTCACTGCTGGCCTGATAAATATGCAAGACTGCAAACTCGAACAATGGCTTTTGTTAGCCTTTCTGGACATCAGATTCCCACAGAGTGGTGCTACAAACCACATGCCACTTATTGCTGCTTCAGAACAGTCCTTGTCAGCTGAATACTGTCAAGTCTGCTCTGAGCAATCCAATCTGTTTGCAAATGAAATCACACCAAAATGAAATGGAGCTCTGAGGAAAGAGTTTATTGCTGTTTGGATTCCAAAGTGGATGCTCAGTGGCTCTCTTTCCAGATTTGAAATATATGGTTCATTTCCCCCTCCTCATCAGCTGAACTGCTGATCATTGTTACATGGTTTACCTCCAGTGCCTCTCTCCTTTTTTGAGTGAGTGTTCCCAGGCTGTCCCATTGGTCGCATATCTTTTGGCATCTATCATTGACACTTGCGGCATCGTGGTAGTCCAGTTCACTAAGAAAGAGTGAACACAAAAATCTGTGTGACCTTCTGAAAGACAGGAGCAGTTGCACTGTCCACACTTCCACTGGCCTTCAGGAATTTTTTCCCTCTTTTTTTGCAATATTTCTCCTCAAGGTAAACAAGTGTTGCAGTACAGGCATGTGTGATCTAGACATTCAGCATTTCAAGAAGCACGGCACAAGAACAGGATCGATCTCCTCTGTTGTGAGAAAAATCAAGTATCCACCTGTGATATCCAGGTATTAAAGACAATTAAGGTGTCTTAGCTATCCCTGTGGCACAAGCAGATTGTTCTCCTGATGACCAGAATGCTTCAGTTTGAGTCTTTATCAAGTTCCTGAAGACTGGTACAGTTTTAAATTAACTGGCCTGAAATACACATTTTGTTTTAAATAATCCAATGATCCTTTCAAACCTTTTATGCTTTGAAATTATTTAACTCGGTTGCATTCAAAGCATAATCTCTCTCACAGTATTAGAAATACTCAAAGGGGTTGCCTAGATCTGGGCAACAGGGAGCAATTTTTGTCTTCCTCTCCAGGAAATCCTCACAGAGCTACATACACCCCACAACCAGCTGGTTCAGAGAACAGGGATCTTCAGACCAACATATGCCACTACCATGAAACAGTTCACCCACAAAGGATGTAGCAGTTACTACTGATTTTTCACCTGCTTATTGGGCTTCTATTGCCCTGATAGAAAGTGACTTACTATTCTGCACGAGACTGAAATACATTTTTAAGGCTCTGTTCTGAGATTCTGTACTGAGTCTGCCTCAAACTGAATTTTTTATTTCGGTGAGAGATAATACCTATCCATAATACAATACACCTGTTTGACACTTTGGAAACTCACTTTTATTGGTGTATCAACATCCACTGAATTTAACTTTTGGCTGCTCCTTGAGGACACTTTACCCAGTACTAAGCATTGCAGAGATTGTGATTATGTGACACATGGCAATATGAATCTAAGATTTACTTTGAGGGTTGAATAAGACAGTAAATGCAGACAGAATTTGTTCCCTTTCTTTGATCGTTCTTCTCTAGGCAATTGGCAAGAGCAGTGTAAAGATCACACTGCCAGTAACATAGAGGAACACAGAGGACAAAATGAGAACACAAGCAGCTTTCCTCTGTGAAGCCAGAGGCTCTGTAGGCCAGGAGCAGTGTTCATGCTCCCTCCACAGAGCAATCTGATTTGAGATAAAGCTGAGAAATATGCAAAACATTCTGTTTAGAAGAGGATTCAGATGTGCTGCATTCAATTGACTGTTGAAAGTAAAGAATGGTAAAACAGGTAAAAATAAAGTCCCATAACAGAATCACAGAATGAGTCAGGTTAAAAGGAACCACCAGATAGTCATCTGGTTTAATGTTCCCACTCAAGCAGGGTCATCTTCGAGCGCATTGCACTGAATTGCACCCTACTATATATATATATCTTGAATATCTCCAATGAAGGAGACTCCACAACATCTCTGGACAATATATTCCTTTTGCCTTTTGTTTCTCATCCTGTTGCTTGGCCCCACTGAGAAGAGCCTGGCTCTACCCTCTTCACTCCCTCCCTTCAGATACTGGGAGACATTGATATGGTCCCATCTCAGTTGTCTCTTCTCCAGGCTGAATAGCCCCAGCTCACTCAGCCTTTTCTCATATGAGAAATGTTTCAGTCCTCTAGTCATCTTGGTAATCATCTGCTGGACCTGCTCCAGGAGCTCCATGTCTCACTCTATGAAGAAGTCCAGAAGTGGACACAGCACTCCAGATGCTGCCTCATGAGGTCTGAGTAGAGGGGGCAGGATCACCTCCCTTGACCTGCTGCCAGGGCTCTTCCTAATGGACCCTAGGATATCTTTGGCCTTCTTGGCCACCAGACCACACTGCTGGTTCACATACATCTTATGGTGCACCAGAAACCCCAGGTCCTTCGCAGAGCTGCTTTCCAGCAGATCGGCCCCCAGCCTGTACTGGTGCAGGAGGTTATTCCTCCCCAGGTGCAGGACCCTGCATTTCCCTTTCATACAGTTCTTCTCTGACCATCTCTCAAACCTCTTGAGGTCCTTCTGAAGGGCTGCACAGCACTTTGGAGTATCAGCCACTCCTCCAGCTTAGCATTGTCAGTGAACTTTGCTGAGGAGGCATCGGCCCCTTCATCCAAGTCACTGATAAACAAGGGAAACAATACTGGGCTCAGTGTTGAACCTTGCAGGACACCAGTAGTGACAGGAATTCAACTAGACCCTGTGCCACTGACTACAACTCCCTGGGGTCTGCCATTCAGGCAGTTCTCAATCCACCTCACCGTGCACTCATCCAATCCACACTTCCTGAGTTTGCAGATGAGAATGTTGTGAGAGACAGTGTCGAAAGCCTCACTGAAGATGAGATAGACAATATCGACTGCTCTCCCCTCATCCATCCAGGTAGTTGTCTCTCTGTAGAAGGTAAAACTTGCTTCCTCCTTTAGAGCAAGCCTTTCCATTAGCCTTCAAAGGATGCAACAAAAGCAATCTACCTAAGAAATTTCAAGTCAAGAGCAAGGGGTTTTGAATGAAACAGGATGAGATTTATTTTTCTGCTCTGAGTTTTTGGCTGATAGCTGGGGTTTTTTTCATTATAGCGCATTGAGATTATTAGATGATGTTCTTGAGTGAGGAATTTTATTTTTGCTTCAATAGATCACTTATTTCCTTTTGTCAATTAGGACAAAAGCAGGTGCCCTTCCATGAAAGGGAGGGAGGGACTGATTGTACCAGCTCCGGTCAAAGACCTGGAAGATAATGCGCAGTGTTCCTCCACCAGCTCTGCCAGGGAGGTACAATCATTCCCCGTAAGATCTCTGCTATCCTGTTTCTTCCAGGGGTATGTGCTGTGGACAAACAGGTAGGAGAATAATACCAAAACGACTTTTAAAAAAGGCACCCATGGATCAAAAATTGTAAGTTAGATTACCCAACGGCATTAGGATATCTCCCCTACTTCTCTGGGCCTGCTGTTGTTAATTCAAATAAGTGTATTATATGTGTCAAAGAACATATTTCTGTTCAAAGCAGGAACAGAGAAATAACTCATAGGAGATTAATTACTGGGAAATAAAACACAGGCCTATTATTCCTTGTCCTATTAATTTTTATATCTTTCTCAACATTAAGGAGACTAAATTTCACGTGATGTAAAAAGTTTTGCTTTGCAGTGTGTGAAGTACTGCTGCACATGTGTAACAGACCTTCTAAGTGAACAGCCATTTCTATCCATTTGGTCATTTGAAATATACAGCCTTTGGAATTTAAAAATCATTAAACTATTCCTACTAGTCTCACAAATAATTCAATCTTATTAGTCAAAAATTAAAAATTTAGTCAAATTCTGACCTGATCCAGAGAAGCACATAAGTATGAGCTCACTTGACAAACAGTGATAGTGGCACAAAAATAGCCTGCTGAGCAATATGCTTTAGCACTGCTGCAGAACAAGGCTCATGTTAACCATGCACGTAAGCACAATTTGAGCCTAGGTCTCCAGAATCAAAATGATTCTCCAAACCAGTGTTACAGAGAGTGGTCTGCTTGGCTGAAATTAAGTTGCTATACTAGAAATTATGGGTATACAAGAAAGCGTATTCCAAAAATGTTACCTTGATGATTGAAAAATACTGAAAAGACCATACAAGATCACAATCAACATGTTTTTTCTTAATACAGTTTGCTCAAGTAAGCATTTGCTATGTTGTAAATGGCAAATCTTGTTTTAGAAATATCTCACTTCTTTCAGCCTTTCGTATAGCTGTGTCCAAGCCCTGTCATGCCTCTTGCTAAGGAATATCTAAGTCTGGCAACACCACAAACTTATAGCAGCATCCTGGCTGGAATCACCTGTTTGCATACACACATAAATTCTTCATCTAAAGAGCACCAATCAACAAGCTTGTAGCAACTTTAACCCTTAACTGTAAGCACACAGCGGACTGAGTTCCTGCAGCAAAAAATACCAGAACAGACAGGAAACTAAGAAGTAGAGTTCAAGGTCATACAGCAATTGTTCTCCTCTGAAATAGCAACATTAGGCATCCAAGAGATTGAAAAGAAAACACGGAGGTGTAATTTAGACACATGATTTAGAAGATGATGATTTCTTTAAGGACCTGACCATGTGATGAGGAAAAAAACAAACATGCACACTTTGTATCAGGTGCCAATGCACATCTTTTGGTATTCAGTCATTAATCCTTCTTTAAAAATATGAATGAAAAAAAGAAATGTGCATTTTCCTCCATAATTTAATTGTGGGAGGAATTATGTATACGTAAATAAAATCAATATTTAAATAGAAGCTGTCCATTTGCTTGCAGCCAATGATAAAACTTGACCTTTATGTCATTTCATTCAGTGTTCTCCAAGGGCATTAAGACTCACTGAGCTACTGAAAAATCAGGCACTGATTTTTCCCATTGTGTAGGGAAGCAGAGAAGTCAAATTAGAGCACCTCTAAATGCAATCAGCTTTCAGAACCTTTGCAGGCCAGGCCACAAATAACTTGTTTAACTTCACACAGCAAATTACTGAAACAACTGAGAAGAGACAATCCCAAAATAGACAGGATACAGTGTTCACTGGCGTCACCAGAGGTAAAGGACACAGGGTTCAAAATGCTGGTAAGCAGATGCTCTGCTATGTGTACTACATTCCCGAAGTTTTTCATAATTCACAATGCTGAATCTGAATTAACAATGATTAGGTGTTACAGAAACTTTCTTTAGTATAAAGAGAAACAAATCTTGAAGCAATCTCATGCACAAACACAGACCAAGTGGAGAATGGATTAAGAACAACCCTGAGGAGAAGGACTTGAGGATGTTGGTTGACAAGAAGCTCAACATGATCCAGCAATATGCACTTGCAGTCCAGAAAGCAAAGTAAATTCTGGGCTGCATCAAAAGCAGCGTGGTCAGATTGAGGGACATGATTCTGTCCCTCTGCTCTCATGAGACCCCACCTGCAGTACTGCATCCCACGCTAGGGCCTGCAACATAAAGACATGGACCTGTTGGAGCAGCCGAGGACCATGAAGACAGACATGTGGAGCATCTCTCCTAAGAAAACAGGCTGAGAGACTTAGGGCTTTCCAGCCTGTGGAAGAGAAGGTTCTGGGGACTTGATGCTCTTGAAAACCTTACTGTACAGTACCTAAACAGGGCCTACAAGAGAGCTGGAGAAGGGGTTTTTTCAAAGGACAAAGGGGAATGGCTTTAAACAGAAAGAGGGTAGGTTTAGACTGGATATCACGCAGACATTCCTTACTGTGAGAGTGATGAGGCACTGGAATATGTTGCGTGGAGAAGCTGTGATTGCCCCATCACTGGAAGCATTCAAGGCCAAGTTGGATGGAGCTTTGTGTAACCTGGTCTAGTGGAAAGTATCCCTGCCCATGGAAAGGAATTTGAACTAGATGTTCTTCAAGATCTCTTCCAACCCAAGCCATTCTATGATTGTATGAAATAATTCCACAACAGCGATCAAAGCATGCCAAAAGATGTTTCATAAGCTCACATACTCTGTGTTTTTCAGATTGTTTTCACATTAACTAAAAAGGAGTACTTAATGTGCCCACTGTACTTTACTTTTCCTCCTTTAAATAACCTTGAAGATAGGATTTTTCTTCTAAATCCATCTGAATTACACAATTACTGTAAGTGTTGCTGCTATCAGGTATAAGCTACTCTGACTTTAAAATTGATAATGAGCATGGAGATGTTTATGAGTCATGGTCCTTCACAAAGTCAAAAGAGTGCCTTTTTAACATTAGATTTCTAAGCAGTAACTATGTTGCCTGTTCAAGGTGAGAAATTGAAACTTGGAGAGCTGAAGCCAAAGGCAGGAATCTGAGAATTTTGATCTTGGCTCCTGTTTCGACCACTACTGCACATTTGTTCCTGTTGGCTTTACAGATTTATACTGCATGTGAGGAAGGAATTTAAGTAAGTGCCAAACTGCCACGACCAGGAGTGACACCACTGAGTTACAGTACAAAACCAGTGCAATTAACTGCATAAGATGATAAAATCAAATATGCTTATCTTGGTGCATATGCCTTTGCCAGGACAGGAACGTCAGTATGTACTGCTGTAATCCTGCCAGTGTGGACAGAGCTTTTCTAACAAGACTGTGCATCATATAGGTGAATTAACAACCTTCAGACAAATAAAAGCCAACTCCACCAACAAGGACAGTTTGGCCAGACTAACTTGAACAACACTGGACTTTGCTGCCATAAGGGGTCAGTCAGGAGCCTTGACTTTTCACATCCCTAAGCTATATACCTATACAGCTGATAGCAACAATACAGACATAGCCTAAACATGTTGTAGAGCTGTTCTCAGCTTTGGTTGTGTTTTCTCTGGGTACAGTATGCTGGATGAGCAAATGTTGGTCCTGTGGCTAAGCTGATGGAACCATGGATGAAAACTAGCTGTCCTATGGAGAGCCTTGTGTGTGCTTGATTTCTTGTGTGATCCTGAGCATGTTATTTAGTTATGTCCCACTGTCCTTTCTGTAAAAGGGACACAATGGCACTTCCAAATATAATATGAAGAGATTGTGAAAATAAACATACTAGAGTAAATTAAATCTTCAGGAAAGTCAGTGCATTATCCACTACTATGGAGATAATTTAGGGATATGAAGCCTTTTGAAAGGACCAATATACTTGTGAAGATACTTGATCTGTAATTTGTGTAAGTGAAATTATTTTCCAAGTGAAACAATTCATAGCCAGTACCTCTTTGCAGACCATATGAACTAAGAAACATCTCCAGGATTCCCACCAACACACAATGGACTCATTGGTAGAGCTAATGCTAAAAGATTACTGTAAAGACAAGTTGAAAATGTTTGTTTTCAAATAATTTTGTTCAGTTGAATATCTATATTTGGTTGGGGGCAAGGGGGAGATGAGGGAAAGGTCTCAGTGACCAGCTCAGATAATATACTTACGAAGCTATCTCTGGAATTCTTAGGTTGGTACCTATGACACTATCAAATTCATTGGAAAGAGTTTATCGCAAAGTTAAATGTCAGCAGCTGCAAGCCTTTAAATGGAACATACTTCAGCTCCTGGGCAATGGCAGCGATCTGTTCCACCCTGTCCTGGTGAGCAGCCAAATCGCTCTCAAAAGCTTCATGTTTCCTTAACATGGCACGGACTTCTGTCAGAGAAGCAGATTCATAATCCTTCTGAAGTAAGGTCTGCTCTTTGCCTGAAAGAGGAAATTAAAACATTGCTCATTTCTTACTAATTTATTTGTTAGAAGAATTATAAATTCAATCAACTTTTCCAACTCAGGCATGGTGAAAAATCATATGAATGTGATGAAATCCCACTCCCACTGAAATGAGCAGTAAATTGTCAGCCCAAGTGTTAATTAGAAATATATATTTTTAAAGATCTTTCAGTAATTTCTTGATTTTTGCATAGGCTTTTTATACAGTTCTAAAATAGTGAGTATTATATTGCTAGAGAAACAGGCATAAAAATGGTGTATTAGCAAAAGCTGGATCTCCAAACCATTATGGTAAATCTTTTGTCGAATAGGCTTACAAAATCAGAAACAGCATTCTTTGCTCATCTTCACTCTTACTAATGATATATTATTCCTTTTTATGTTCTGCCCTCAATTCATTATTTATTTCAGCACTTAAAACAAGAAAAAAACCACAAACTGACATGCATGATTGCCTTTTGTAGCAAACACTGAATTTTAAGTGGAAAATGCCAACCTATTTACAAAAGGCTTGAGAAGCAAAGAGTAAGTAGAAACTGAAATTCTACTCCTGAGCAGCTCCTGTGTTGGATGACTGAATCCATACAGACATGCCCTACAGCTGCAGCTTACCACATGGCATTACACAGCTCCAGGAACTCTAGGGCCAGAAGCAACTATTGTTTTCTTTGCTGTGTACCAGCTTATGTGAAGTTTTCCCTGCACAACAGCTATAAATTGTCACCTTGACTAGTTTATATTCAGAAAATAGGCTCTCAGGGCTGATAAATGCCAGAGTTTCCATTCTAGTATCCCTTGGCAGCCATTTACAGCCTTGTGTGCTTCCAGCAACTGTTTTACAGTATGGACTCTGGTTTACTTTCACAGTGTGAAAAGAATCTAACAGGAAAAAGTCAGAAAGAAGGATGGCAGAGGCAGGAAAACAGTCGTCAGGGCAAGCAATAGGATGATAGAGCAGATCCATGTTTAATAGTCCCCAACAAAACTGAATGCCTTTAGCTGTTACAACTATACATAAGGTTAAGGTTAAAAGCCAGAGCTATAAATGTGGTGTAGTCCAGGGTTTGGAGCAAAGCAGAAACAAGTCTGTTCTCAGGTAGTTCATGTGGACTGTTCTAAACATCATGTTGGCCAAATAATAATAAGCTCAGAGTTCCTCTGTTAATAATTTCACATTTAACTAGTGGTGTCACTGAATTCCTGGTTGGATTGCTGGCGTACAAACACATAGGAATAAATTAGCAGTAATGGCCTCTATTCAAATGCTGAATATTCCCGTGGTTTGACTCACTAACCCAAGAATTATTTTTACAGTTACATTTCATTAGCAACATGCCAACAAGTTTGGATCATGACTACCTACATTCAACAAAACCTGACATTTTATCTGTTATTATTTTAGGTTTGAGTGAGTTCCTGGATGGCAAATATTCAGCATTGGCAGTTCAACTTTGAATATAAAAATATTAAAAATTTTAAAAGCCATCTCTAATCACCATATGCCCACTGTTCATGAGTGGAAGCCTTCTGCCTGAATTTCTCAGCCAAGTGTTCAAGTCTTTCCAGCCGCCGTATTTCATTCAGCAGCCACTCTTCATAGCCTTTCTCCGCTTGTTCAAGTCTCTGCCAAGCGCCGGCAATATCCTGTGAAGAGAATACATGAAAGACAAGGGATGAAACTATAATCTCCTGTGATCTAAGTTTACAGATTTCCAATTCATTCACAATTTGGCTTCAAAAAGAGAAGTTTTTTGTAAACTCACAGAATCATAGAAAATGTTGTCGGGCAGCTCAGGAAGTCTTTTAGACCAGGCACTTGCTTTTAAAAGTGCCTCATATTCAGGCGGTTCACAGAAGGAGTCCCTACACAAACGGTTTCCATGCACAGCTACATGTTCAATGTCTTCATGATATATTGCTATTATCTCCAATTTTACAATGTGTGTGTTCTTTTATGGCATACCTATTTGTTATCAAAATAAATGTGCTTTGCTTTCACAAGTTTACTATAGAAAAAATAATTCGTATCAAGAGGATTTGGTGCATACTTTACCCAGAATACAAATTCATTTCACTTTCTGTGGTATGCAAGATTTGTGAGCTTCCTTGAAAACTCAGAGGTGTGAGCAGGGATCTGAGGTGACAAAGCTCTTATTTTCTGGATATGGGGAATGGACAATGGACCTTTTCAGATAGTGTAATCATCTGTTTATGAAATCTGAGCAACCAAAACACAATGGTACAACACAGTACAGAAACAGGTTTGCCATATTCCACTGGAAGTATTTTGACCCACAGTCAAAGCACATTACTTATCAGTAGATGATGGTACTGATTATTTTTATCTTGATAGACGTAAGAACAGAATTTTTAAAAACAGAAGAAAGCGGAAATATGTGTTGAATGTCTGTTTCTGTAAGTCTGATGACTAAAATGTCACGGAAACCACTGTGAGTTTTGCTTAAACAAACAATATTTGGCCTCACTGATAGATATGTATCAATAGCACTCCCAAAGGAAGCTCTGTATTGTCTTGTATGTCAAGCATTGAAAGAGACAACAGCATGCCTAAGAGAAAGCAAGATTCTAGAATGAAAAGGAACATGTCAAAAGAGTGGTTTGGTATTGAAAAAGCACAACAAACTGATGTTTCTGAGGACGACTCAGAATGGTCTTTCAATCCTTCACACTGACATTTTTGGGAGATCATTGAAAAAGCAAACAGAATATTGATGCCTCCTTTACTTACTGAAACCATCTTCCCCTCTGATGGCATGAAAGCTGGCCGATTGCTGATTCTCAGTTTTGTCTGCAGGGTGTTGAAATTGATCTCCAGTTGACATTTCTCTTGGACTTTGGGAGGTTTGTGTTTGCGGCGGTAATCTCGGAAATCCTCTAATTTCTTCTGCATAGCCTGCATTGTTTTTTCTGGAGTCCTGTTTTCCAGCCAAGGAATTGTCCGGCGAATCCATTCTAAAAGCTTTTAAACCAAAACAAACAACTCAAATAAAGGCAATGGAAAAGCAAACAAAAGAAAGATTATATTGAAGACACAAATCTTAATTAATTTGTTCCATTTTAATACTATTGACTTTAGGTGTATGGATGCCTTAATGGTGAGTAAGCATAAGATTTTGAAAGCTGAACAATACTTTCATACCTAATTCACTCAGATACTCTATGTATTTCTAGAAATAACCCAATTTTCAGAAAGATGAATATACATCTAAGGTGTTTCCAGTTAACTACTCAAAATTTGAGTTAAACAAAATCACTTGCCACTTTCAAGAGTATTGGTCTTGATGCGATCAGGATAGAAACTAGCCGAGTAACTCAGGTCAAATAAAAATCTTGACTCAGATGTCCTTTAGTGCCAATGTAGACAGACAGTAGTGCTGTGATCTCAGTATGTTTTTGCAGGTTATACATAAAAGACAAGAGAGCTCTCACTTGTGCACCATACATCTGTAATCCTCACTCAAAAGATTTGCCATCTCCTAAGAAAGGACAATGTGCTCCTTTCCCCATTTGCCTGCTGTCTGTACTCACAGGTGAATTGTGAACACCCTGACAGACCGTCTCCAAGTGTGCTTTGCACTACACAAAGACAATGGGCTTGCTTGGAGTGACAAGATCTGATATATTCCGCATGTGGCCAAAAATGGCCATGTTTGAAGATTACAGTTACAGGAACCTCAATCTTCGAGTAGACAGATGACACTCCTCAAAACACCCTTTTGGGAACAAGACTGACTGACTTGCTGGAGGTCAGATAGGAAGTCTGTGGCAAAGTCACCTAAACTTTGACATCTTGACCAGCTAAGCTTTGTACCCTGCCACTGTGAGATTCACCCTCTTAGTGTCTCCACTCTTGCAGAAAGTGCATGAATCTTTCAACTTTCAGTAGTTCATGAATATAATATCCGTAATCACATTACAGATAAGCATCTTTACCTCACTTGCTAGTCTCTCATACTCTTCCATCAACCTCTCATTTTCCTGATTCACAGCAAGCACCTTACAGATCCGGTTAGCTGCAGTCTCAGCCTGTAAAACACAGCAAATAAACAGGATATAATCATAAACACATTCTGAGAAAGGCATAGGTTTGGAGAAAGAAAGAGAACATGGCTGCTGCAAATGGAAAAATCACATTCTTTTATAGTTGTTGATTTATGCTCCTGGGTTACTTAGATATTCATTTCTCCTTCTGCAGTCATAGATTCCAATGGCCTGAGTAAGGCACAGATCAGCACAGAAGTCTTATTACACAAGGGGGAATTTTGCACTTCCATGATTGTCGTCTAATAAATCTTTTCAAAGATAATTTAGGCCATCCTTAAAGACATTGTATTAGGTTATTTTTTTAAAATCACAACAAAAAAGCATTAGATTTGTTAGGCACAATGAAAAGACAGCACATGGGAGTCAGGAGTCTCAGGCCACTCTATATCTGCACATCATATGTACATATACACTTGAGCATAAATGCAGCTCAACCACTGACAGCAAATCTTTTCATGTCCCCTGACAAATTTATATGTGAAGATATGTGTAGCTCTGCCATATTTAAAATTTACGTTAGTAGTTTGACATCACAGAGCTATACTTTCATACAAATGTGACTCTGGAGTATACATAATCAAATTAGTATCTGTGTAAACTCCTGTGTTTGAGAGCATTTGGAATTCCTCTTTTGCATGAATAGCAAAACCTTCATAACAAGAAGGGAGAGAGCACGACCGTGTAGTTGTGTCATGCTAAGATGTAGGCGACCTACCAGCCAGAAAGGGCAATTAAGTCTTGAGAATGAAGGAAAAATATGAACTACTTTTTAAGGGTTTGGTTTTTTTGTTTTGTTTGTACATAAGTTGAGTTATATCCACTTGCAGGCTAGAAATGCATGAAGCAGAACAGTGAAAAATGCCACATTTATAAATGATAATCCCATCCTGTATGACAGGTCTGTTGCTGACGTTCATGCCTTTTGTGTAGTACTTTGATCTACAAATAATACGGTTGGCTTCAGTTGGAATCAGGCACAAATACCGTGTTGGATGTCTTCTGTGCCTTTCTGCACCTTTAGGTATCTGTGAAAATGTAGCCCTAAATTACTACACAGTATGACTAAGTCTAGAACAGTCTCAATCTCCAAATATCAAACATTCTGTTAGACGGCAAACACATAAGATGTTGTTGTAGCAACAAGCAACAACTCCATTTCACAGTATCTTCAAATACAGATTTTTTGCAGTGGTCTTTATAACCACCAGATAGAAACTCAAAATTAGAAACAGGAATGTCCACTGGAATTAAAGAAGTGAACTTGCTAAACAACATCTAGCTAGAACAGGTTAGAGAGCTGGTTAAAATCAAGTATTAGTGCTCGAGTAATACTTGCAATTGTTAATTAAAACCACATAGTACTAAATTAGGAATTTTTTTTAATAAACTAGTGGAAATGTGAAACAACCAATCAAAAACACAGCAACCTGAAGGGACAGTTGATTAATACCTGCTCTGCTCCAGCAAAAGCATGGTAGAAGCAGGACACATATGTCATGATAGCTCTCTCATCAGGTTTGGGAGTGTTCACAATATCTATAAGAGGGGGGAGAAATTGAAACAAAACAAAAAAAAAATCGAGGAGTAGAAAACAGGATGAATAAATAAATGCAAAACTCCATGTCATTATGACTCTTTTCCATAGCTCCACTCTAGAAACTCCACAAAGCTGTAATAAATTTAGTGTTAGATGGATGAGCGCTGACAGAATAAAATGTACACTAAAAATTCAATATGAGCTCTTACAAAGAGGAGAATTTTTTTTAACAAGCTTGATTCTGCAGTATTGTCACAGGAGAAGTGACCTTAATTTTACCAGGACTGTCTGCTTCTGACTGGCACGCATATGTCTGGTGACTTAGAATGTGGGGGTTTTTTTGATCAAGACACTCAGGAAAATCAGACTGCATTTTGATCTGAGGAGACATTCTGTGGACGTTGCATGTGCATCAGTTATAACCTTAGCATTTCAGATCAGTATTCTTTATATTGCAAATACCTGAAGTATGACCAGCTCCAAACTGCCTTGCTTTTTAAAATTTTTCCTTTTTTTTTTTAGGGCATGATTCCAGAGCTCATCTGAGGTGCTTGTGTTTCTGTGTCTGTTTTGCATAGTAGCATCATTTTATGTTGCTGTTTGTACTTACCATTAAGCATTTAGCATTTTAAAAACAATCCTGAAAGCATAAGAGAAGGGTTTATTTTCTGAGCATCTGTTATGATGATTTTGACATCTATAGCAGAAATAATATCCAGCAGAGAGAGGAAAGATGGCATTCTGCTGTTAAAATTGGTTCTTTCACCATTAGCTTATTTTCATCTAGCATTTTTAATGGTGCTTCAACTGAATGCCAAGTTCATTTAAAGATAATATCATCCTCTATCCCATTCAGTAACCAGCTGTCAAAAACCTACTGGATATTATTAGTAAATATGCAGAAAAATGGGACAGGAAGGTTCATTTCGATGGAACAAATGCATTGACTACTACTGGTTCTACTAAGACAGTGGCTCAGAGTGAAAATCAGGCAACAGAAAATGAGCTCAGCTCTAAGATGCTGTTCTAGTAACTAGCAAGGAAAAGATCAGAAAAGGAAAAATCGCTGAAAGAAACAAAACAGAAGGTGAAGGATGAGATCTGATCCATCTACAATCTCACCTTCTGAGCACCAGCAAATGCATGGTAGTAACAGGAAACATAAGTCATAATGGCTCTTTCATCAGGTCTGGCAGTGTTTACTACATCTGTGTAGAGAGAAGAGGGTTAACTGCTCAGAAATTCTCAGAAGGTACTTCCATCTGATTATGCTAATGGTGCCTCCTCAGTGATGTAAGTATGCCAAATAAACACACCAATATTCAGGTTACATCTGTTTACTGATATCAGTACAAAGCCACCTAAGCTTTAGGAACCAGTAAATGCAAAAGATGTAACTCTCACTGAAATGGCAAAACATTGGAAGGCTGAGACTGTACAGAAGGGTATTACTACCTTCTGGTTTGTGGAAACTTCCAAGCAGATGGCATGGCTGGCAGATCTACTGGGTTCAGCTTCACTGCCAGTCCAAAGCAACTTCATCTAAATCACTAGAATTTTTCCAGAGTTAAACACACCCACTGACAGTCACAAAACAAAAATGCACACAGGGTGTATCAGCACAGGGACCCTGTAGTTGACAGAATACTGACCTATACTGGAAACCTGTAGAACTCCTGCAGTTCAGAAATACATTTTGTGCCAAGAAAAACGGTTTTGCAATCCCTGTGCCAGCCTATCTTTTCAGTTAATTGCATAAATCACAGGACAGTTTGCCTTGGCTGGCTGATAGCTTTGACCCTATCATAGTAGGAAACAGTGAAAATATGAAGTAGGTGCAATCAAGGTTATAGGTACATGGGTTAAAATGGACCTTATCAATACTTAACAAAGAAAGACAGAAAAATGTGCGTTTACCCCAATTGTGGCTCAATAATGAATGATTGTAGGGCAAGCTGCAAGAATTCCTGTCCATGCAAGGAGTAGGAAGACACTGACATGAAAATACCCAAGAATGAAGTGACAATTTCTAATGTTAACAGTAAGATTTCTAAGTTCAGGACCAATGTATTTACTGATTTTGCATCTACTTTACACAGCTGCGGACAAAATTTGCAAAGTTTCCACTGAGAGCACAGTAAAGAGAAAAAAAAGGGACCATGAATACTTAGAGGGCATTAGAAGAAATATAAGAAATATAATTTCATTTCCTCCTCCCCTGCTAGGAGGAGAAAATCTGATGAGGAAAACAATTCCTATGAAGAGAAAAAAAATAAGGGCAGGAGAATGATAGTAAAAGCGACTCAGTGGTAATGAGGCAGCACTTCTCTGTTTATTGATTGCACAGTCTTTCAGATAAAAATAAAAAGTAGTGCTTGAAAGAGGAATTGAAATTTAAAATATGAAAACAATTTGTTCTGAAGCATGAAAGTGAAACTACTCTTCACTGAAGAGGTTACAACCTAGATTTTCCAAATCATCCTGCCTAACTTTCCTATCAAAGACTTCGAGAGGAACAGACACAGTCAGTTTGAGTGCTCTGGATAATTCTCTTGTTATCACTGCTTTACTGACAAGACACCAGAACAGAGACTCCACCCGGGGAGGTGAATGCTTTGAAATACTGTAGGCAAATTCCACTACTTTGGTAGTACTTTTTGCCCAGATTACAGAAGTTTGGATATATTAAAGAAATTGTAGAAACTCTAAAGGTTATTGGAGACACATAAACTATTTGTCAAAACTATCACCGCAAAAAGTTTACAACTAAAATAAACAAAAAAAACCCCAACCAAACAAAAAAAGCACTTCCCTCAACCTAGGTCTCTTTCAGAGATGGCACATGTTAGTATATTTTGAAAGTTTTGTACTTCTAGTTCTGGTCCTCTCACTTAAACATTTCAAAAAGTGAATATGTTTTAAGCTGCTAACAGTTATATTTACCTTTATTAGATTTAGATTTTAATTACTTAAAGGCAAGGATTAATTTCTGATCCTGTATTTTACCTTAATTATCACAGTGGGGCCATGTGCTGAGGTTAGCGTTCGAAGTACTATAATAAATGTAAACAATAGCAAACAATAAGTAATGAAGCAAAAAGTGAGTGAAATTATCTGATGCATTGGGAAAAAGAAGGAAAATATTGATTGAAAACAAAGCAGGTTGATACATTCATCTGAAAGGAAGGTTGAAAATCTCATAGGTTAAAAAAAAACATAACAGAAGAAATTTTACTGTGACATGCTTAAGAATAACACAAATTTAAGTAAGATATAACTCTCACCTTCTGCATCCAGCATCTTTGGGATATCCAAATGCTTTTCAGCAATTTCCATGGCAAGGTTGATATTTCCTATGGGGTCATCCTGCATTAAAGAATAAACTATGAGTCAAAGATAGACGTTTTTCTTTGAAGCAAAACTAGAGTCAGTACACTAAGATGTATTCTGGTTTTTCAAACTGTAAGCTGGAGTCACAACTATTGTTCTTCAAAAAGCATAGTCTATTTGCTGCTATATTTTAAGAAGAAAACTTGATTAAGCTATTATCTATTACTAGGACTCTGCTGAAAATATATTCTGGTGGGGAATGCAGATAATATAAGCAGTATACACTCATAATTCTGAGCTAATTCTGAATTAAGTACAGCAGTAAATACATACAGTAAAGGCCACTGGTCCAGCAGGCTAAATTAGACCATTCCAAACAAATTTAGCCCTACCTGGTTTATACACAACTATACAGACTATTACAGGGATGTGACTTCTACTGAGCCCTCTGTTGGTCAGGTGTATGCATGAGAAGAAGCAAGCACAGACAGAACAATTCTTCAGAAGTAGCAAAACTTGCCCATTTGAGCTTGAACATTAAAATCTGTAATGCCACTACAAACTGAACTTTAAAGCCATGTAAATTCAAGAACTTCCTCTCATTTTGAGATTTTGGTTTTTGAAGGAAACAAAACCCAAAGCAGTGAGCACAGTTCAGACAGCACACATTTCATGTCTTACACTACAGACAGCTCTTGCTGACAGTGCAAAAGCGTGTCAGATTAGGGCTACCATTAAGGCACCCTTCCTATATCAGCTTGGAGGGAAAACACCCTATGTGAAATAACAGTTCATGCTATTAATGATGTTATTATTTTCACATATTTGCAAACCCATGAGTGATCATAGTGACTCTGAACAATGCCCATGTCTATAGAGAGAGGCTGGGAAAACAGGACACAAAAAAAGCAAAGTAAAAAAAATACAGTAAACCTAAGTGAGACCTATTGACTAGGTTAAAATACTGCTTATGAATGAGTGATGAGCACCTCATTTTTCTGTGCTTAGTACTAAGTCCATTAGTAAATAGTGCTCCACTGGTAAAGGATTTCTTTAAAATCACAGCAGCTTCTGAATAATTGGAGATTTCCATCACCCATCCTTTAAAAAAAACTACAAGCCAGAGTAACTAAAAATTGCTGCTACAGCTAAAGAAATACCTCATCTAACTTGTCATAGTCAAGAAGATCAGGCCTGTGTCTATGGATAAGGGCGTTGAAAGCAAGGCCATCTTTCCAGCTACAAGTTCACACAAAATGCATTGGTGAGAAAAGGAAAGGACAGCATGCAGGAGATAAGAAATCAAGAAACAAGACACCAAGACAGCTGTTAATGTAACCAAAATGAGCAGTCAATCAAACACAGCCAGGTCAGAAAAGCAAGATCTATTTTAGGATTTTTTTTCTGCATGTGTTTTATGTGCCACAGCTCAGCCCCAATTTGAAACCTGACCTGTTCTTATTTTAGAAACCTCTAAGAGGGAAATAGTAATGTTGAAGCAGACCTGCTTATGTTCTGTTCCCTTTTCTCAGCACTCAGCTACTGGGTGGTTATACTGTGAAGTTCTTTGGTGCTGTGTACCACTTTTCAAAGCACGAATTCAATCAACCTGTCTTATGTTTGTGCCATGCATAATGAACACACACGTACAGAGAAAAGTAGTTTAGTCATTCCATTAATATGTTTACCTGTAGGAAAGGTTGTATATAGAATTAAACAAGCTGGTGTTAAAGGTTAATATTTTGCCCTTTGGTTCAGATCTGTAGTTACCTTAACAGCTACCTAAATTAAAGTCTTCTGTGTTCAGCACTAAGTTAATTTAATTTTCATCATGTCACTGAGAAACCTGGCATAAATTGAACAAATATATATAGCAGACTAAGTTATAAAATAATTTCACTTGATTAATTTATTTTTCCTTTATCAAAGACTTTCTAATAAGGGATGATCCCACTAGTAAAATCAATTTGTAATGAAAGAGCATGGAATGGAAAATACAGTTGATGTTTTACCAGTCTCTCTCATCAATGCAAAGTTGCACTCAACAGATTAAAACCATGGCTAAGTTTTCTGTTGTACTGGTATTTATGTGAGACCTTAAGATGCATTTACTCCAGAGAGCAGAAAATGGTGTGTCTGTACCGAGATTTAACGTGAAACAACATCCCACTTTCTTCCTAGGTTTTATTCTTCAGTTATGATACCAAGAAATTCTGACTTTATTGTTTGTTTCTCATTTCTCCCTCTCAAACCAAAGTGGCTGGTATCTTTTAGAAAATGTGCATTTTGCCATGAGTAGCACACTGTAATAAAATAGTTTTCTAATCCCCGTGAGGTACCATCTCAGGAAGTTAGGATATCAGTTTTGTTTCCACTTGTCTGGAACTATAGGCATAAGTATAATCTGAGATTCAGTGAATATTTTTATGTAAGACTAGTAACTTGGTGTGTACTCCTAATTACCAAGAGTAGTGTTTGTTCTAAGGAATTTTAGGACTAATTATCATGTCATTGTTTACTGCTCTGAAATCTACAGTCACTCACAACAGATACAAAACAGGATGCACTGAATAGTATCAGTGGTAAATGGAAAAATCCAATATATTTGATTTAACATCCATATGGGACACGTAAAAGACTTCACCAATTGCCCAGCAGCTGAAGACCAGATTATTTGCAATTAAATGCTGAAGTCATTGTAGTGGGAAAGAAAGAAGGACAATGTCTTCTCCCTGACATCAGTGGGATTTTTTTGGAAGGACGATGGAAAGTCAATCAGAATTAGTATGTATTCCTCAGCCTGCCTTTTAGAAAACATGCTAAGCAAACCAGAAGCAAATCACTGCAGGACAGCATGCTGTACCACCCAAACTGATGACCTTATTTAGCTTGGAGTAGTCAATAAGATCAGGTCGGTGTCTGTGGATAAGTGCACATAATCCAAGGCCATCTTTCCAGCTTTACAACAAAAAAATAAAATGGAAAAAAAATTAGTTAACAAAGTCATGGCATTTTACAGTTTGATCCTTGCTCAAGGTTTAAAATCAAGCAGGAATTCTCCTGTCAAATCCTGACACTTATGTTCTGTCACAAATCAAGTCTCATCCCTCTGAGGGATGTTCAAGTCTCATCCTTCTCAGTTGTTCTGTTACTGTACTCCTTTTATTGTAGTATGTAACTTACTCCACAGTCCATACACATTTAAGAACTCCATATACTTTCCAAGGCAGTGTAAATTTTGTGCAACAGTACCTGATATCAATTGCTTAATTCATGCTGTGTTCTAGGATACCTCAGGTACATACTCATCAATGAAAGTGGATAATCTCCCATTACACTTCGAGCACATTTATGAAAAAATAAAAAGAGAGCAAACCTGTAATTACTTGAATTTGCTGAAGCATTTGACTTTTTCTGTGTCACTTATTTCAGACAGTTCTAATTGCACAATCGTGTTGTGGTCAGAGAAGTAAGAAATCATAAACCAGCTTAGTTTATTTAAAACACTTCACATGTAGGACAGCTTTCTTCTGAGTTCTTACACTTCATTGTGACTTCAGACCTGCTTTTGAAGCGGCAACAGACAATGAATGGATCTACAAATAACAGCTATTCGGAAAGATTATGAGAGGTTACTTTCAGCCAGAAGCAATTATTCTGAAAGATACTTTATGTAAACGCTTCAAGCAATCAGAACGACTGTGGGTTTGAGGTCTTGCCCTGTGCAGTAATTGTGTGTGCCTCAGCATCTTTGTCACCGACATGTCAGGATAGGTCCTTCAAGTAACAGAATTATCTCCAATAAAAATGTAATAGAATCAAGCAGAATATACCTATATTTTATAATATCATCCAGGATGTAACACTGAATCAAACCAAGCACCAAACTAACAACTTTTTTTTCCCAAAAGATATAAACTAAAATTATCTGGACAGGTCACTGTAAAGTAGTCCTGTAAGAGCAGATCCACCCAAACATTAATCAAGGTACTTCCACTCAATATGTTTTCCTCATATCATGTATCAGATCAGCATATGTGCACATACACACTGAGATTCTGATACTATAAATAATAGAATAACCTGGATCTATATAAAGCTCTACTATACAGATATTTGTATATTTTAGAAAAGTAACACATAACAAATTTCTGAAAGGCCATACAGGAACTGTAACTCGAACAAATTCTTTTTTCTGGGAATGCATGTATGAACTGCATCTTTTCACTTCATGTGCTTTAGATACTGCACATTAAGAATAAATCAAGAACACTAGAACACTAATACAGAGCTGTTTTAAGTACTAGAAAGGCTTCAGGGAAGGGAAACATGGTTAAACAGTGCAAATGGCAAGTCATGTAGTTTAACAAAGTAGGTCACTGGCACAGCTTTAGGAACTAGCCCAGTGAAATCCCCAAACTAGTCAACCTATATATGGCCTGGAACTCCCATTCTAGCTCTTAATGAAAACACAGAACCACAAGACTGGAGCTTCACTAAATTTGGAAACTTAGGTCACAATCCTGATTCTGAAAACAAATGTGGTTAAAGCGCTGCTGTTGTGCATGTACATTTTTCGCTCTTTAATTTACTTAAATTACAAAATGATAAAAACAGATCCATCATGAGATAGTTGGATGTCAACCCATTGGTATTTTAGCCAGAACAGTCTTTCTGTGGCTCTTTACAGTAGCTCTCATTTGAAAGCAGTCATGCATCCAATATACCAAGGAACTCTAATAATAAAATATGGTCCTTCTATATGTAGCAGAAATTTTTTCTTTTAAATAGTAACTACGGAAGTCATAGTAAATAATGCCAAAAGCTAATCAAAAGATTCTGAAGACAAAACATGAGAATTTGAAAAACATCTAGTTAACAGAGAAGAGCAAAATTCTCTTTTCAAATATATACCTACACAAGTTTGGGGAAAATTTGACATAAAATTTTTAGATTGCTTCTACCTCTTGAAATAATGGAAGTTTACCTCAGATGGAAGTTCTGAATGTTCACATTTCTGTAAGGAGCAGTTTTCCTTTGACACCACAGCAGCAGCCCTTCTTTGGCAGAGGTCTCTGTAAAAGATACAAGGGAGTAAAAAAAAAATATGTGAAAAATGCTCAAGTAATTAATTTCTTATGGTCAGCCACTTGACACTGATTGGCATAAATCAAAATTTAATCCTAAAAGATACTTATACAAATGGGCTACTAGGGCTCCCTTAGAACACAGAGGTTAGGTAAAACTAGAGTCTCAGCCTGCACAAAAGTTGTGGGGTGTTAGGAGTTTAAGGAATTATACTGCTTGGACAGTAAACTGTATATTTGGAGAAAAATACCCAGTACAAATAGACATGAAAGATTGTGTTGGTGCCTACATCAAATACGCTTGAAATCTCAGTTCATTTGCTTATGGGGAGATGTAAGTGCTAAAGAAATACCTTTATTATCTGAATCCTATGAGCATCTGAATGCGTAAGTACGGGACAGAAATTATTAAATAGACCACTAGGTCCACAATTAATATCTCACAAATTATGAGCAGGATAGCATGCAGTGCTTGAATTGATTCCACTTTTGTTGAAAATTGAGATTAGTTTCTAGAATTCTAGGCTTTTCACAGCATAGACTTGATTTAAGGAGTATTGTAACTAGAATATGCTTTTTGGAGCCAGTTGCCAAGGGGAAGTTAAAAAAAAATTCGGAAGCAGAGTGGAGAAAAAGTGAGAGAAGAAGGATGTAATCTGATAGTATTTATTTGCAAAGAATGTGAAAAATGGATAGGACTAAAAAAGTATGTTGGAAATAGGACTAAACACAAAGCATACAGCATTATTTTCAGGCAATTAAAGCTCAGAAATGTTTCTATCTCTGTAACTGAGACATGACCAGAACTTTTGCATTTTGCTCAAGAACTTTTGCTCAAGGTCTCTGTCAGGGTAAGGAAAGCAATTACTTCTTCCCTCCAGAAATTCATCTTGTCACCAGGTAGCAAACTTGCAGCATCATTTTCTGTGAAAAAATTTATTTTTAAAACATTCCTCTCGCTTGAGCACAATTCATATAAAAATATCTTTAAACAAATTTCTTAATTATTCAGCACAATTGCATTACTATTACCTTCCACTGAAATATCCTGAATAGCAAAGCGAAGGATGATAGTCCAGATCATACCCAGTGTCATTTTCACATTGCCGTCCACGATTTCTAAGGTGAAAAATAGATATAGTAGTAGTGTTTAGAAGTTTTTTTCCAATTTAATCTTCTTTTAATCATAGATTTCTATAAATAATACATTGTATCTAATAAATTAATTATATTTCTACCATGATTTTTTATTCACACAGAGTTCACCTGGGTTAATTTTTCAACAAACTCATGCTTGTGCTACTCTGGCAGTAGGACTGAAGGTTACTGAGGTTAAGATCACTTCAGCCCTTCCATGCTGAAAGGCTTATCTCCAGCTAGTTGTTACAATTTCACATCTTTACCTTTTAAGGTGACTTTCTAGAGAGAGCATGAAAGGAAAGATTGAAAGGTTGAACTATACTAGCCTTACTGTTTTCAAATACAAAGGAGCTGAAAAACATATGGTCATACCTCAGATTTTAAGAAACTACAGGACACTAACAGTACTGTTTTAATAATATGGTACTCAGAAATTCCCCTCTACTAGTTAGATATGTTTGAGAATTTCCCTACTGTGCCAGCCCAGACTAGATAAGAACAGCTCAGGTGACTGAGCTACAAAGCTTCCTGCCAAGCCATTCAGAAACCAAGCCATTCATGACCACAAGGCTGTAATGTCTTACAGCTCTGATGCATATGCACATTTATGCATCTTTAATATAAATGGGGGTTTTGACTTGTGGGATTTCAATTTGTTTCAAGACTGCTTGAGACTACCTGTAGCACAGGGCACTAGGAATGTGCTTTCTCCAAAGCCTTCTCACCTGTACATGGGGATACCTGCCACAAGCCAGAACAGAATCCAGTGCTCCTACATTGTAATTAAGTGATATTAGATTTCCCAACACCAAAAAAGGTACTGTCAGACCATTTAAGTGTGTTGGTAATGTTAAATCAATCTGAAAAACGAGCCAAGCAGAAAAACACAGTGAGACTATAATGAAGGGCCACCACTGGAAAGGGAGGAGGTGGGACAAGGAGAGATAGGAACTGCAGTCTGACTTTCCAGTCCCCTCACACTAAACGAGCAGTGGAGCAGGGAAGGCACCAGCTGCTCTCCTACTTGAAAGTCACCTCCAGCCTTTCTCAAACAGTGGAGCAGCTGCAGCTGCCTGGGGGCCCACTGGTGTTCTGGGAAAGGAGCAGGAGGAACTTGGAGCAGGAGGAATTTTCTCAATTTAACATCAAATGCCAATAGAGGTGCCAGCAGAAAATGCAGTCACTCTGCTACTTAAAAGTTGCCTGAATCCAGGGGCAACTTTTACAGAACAAAGCAGCAGCTGCCTCTGAGACTTGAGATACATGTTGAATTGCAGTAGGACATGACAGAAGCTGTCATTTGAACCTATGGAATTAACAAATGTGGTAGGAAATATGTCACCCATCACTGGCCTATACTTAGTGCAATAATTCAAATTTATATATGAATGGCTGTTTTTCCACTTTCCCCTTTGGATCATGCACTAATTATCCAGAATTCTTACCTCACTCTACCTGCCTTCCATGCATCCTACCTTACTGGCCCTGAAATGACTCAAAACTCTTCATATCTCAAAACTAAACCCTTTCAGACAAAAAAGACCAAATGGCAATTAGAGCATGTAGCTACTTCTCTTTCTTCCCTCCTCCTTGGTCAGCTGTCTCATATGTGTATACAGAAAAGACAAATTTCTTCAAATGTAAAATAAATTAATTTAAATACTCAGGAGGCATTGATGATTGTCGGCAATCAATTCATGGATTTTCATAATCACTACATCATTTTTTTGCATATCCATATGTACATACAGACAGAATGAAAGAGCAAGAGAAGGAATTTTCTATGTTGTGTCTCAGGAGAACTTTCAAGTTGATTTGCCAGCTTTGGCTTCTCATTATCTACTGCAGGCATAAAACACAAAAAAAGACTCATTTAAAAGACAAGGAAGAAAACCAAATTTGCTAAAATGTTGAAAAGTATCAGTGACAAAAAAGTACTGATTTATTCCTATCATTTTCCTCTATAGGTCAATAGAAAACTTCTTTAATTTCTTCACACTGCCTGTTTGCTCTGGGAGGAATATAGCTCCTAAAATTCGCCTTTGCAATGTTACAGCTTTGTAGGGTTGAGGGCAGGAAAGGAGAAAAAGGAAGGGGAAGAGGAAATAAAACTAAGCAAAGCAGTATGGCAAATTCTCAAAGGTTTTAGTTCCATTATTTTGAATTCTGCTTTGGTTTTGGCAGGTTTTTGTTTGTTTGGAGGTTTCATGGTTTCTTTTTTGTAGTTTTTGGTGGTTTTTGTTTTATTTTGGTTTTATTCTAACCTTCTTGCAGTGGATTCACAGATCATTTGATCGTTAACAATTTTTCCCTCTCACCAGAAAAGCAATGCAGAAGTATTTCCAACTAACAGGATACTTATCTTTTTAGGTTCTCCGTATCTAGGTCAGGATGCAAAGACATTACAAATAGAGTTAACTGCACTTTTTTAAAACTTAAGAGAAAAATTGTATATTCTGGACTGTGAATGGCTCTTAAGGACTACTTCCACAGTTTTTCTTTAGATTCTTGACTCTTCAGTCTCATTTCATGACCAGTGGAAAGAAAGAATCTTCCACAAGATGGATCAGAGTAGCTAAGTTTGGCTTCTGTTCAGCATCACAGTTAAAGGTGACACTCCGCAGACAGCCCAAAGAAGCCAAGCTCAGGACAATAATGACGACTTTAAGTATTCCTAGTCCCTTAAAAATGCTAAATTCATCTTTGTCTTGATGTCCCTCAGGAATCACAGTTTAATTATTGTTTTGAGGCCCCATTTTAAATGCCAATCATTCCCCTTGTGCCTAGAAGCTCTTCACCATTCAGCATATCAGATAATAGAAAATGATCTTTGGCAGATTTAGATATAAAACTTTCATGCTTTTGAAATTAAGAAGTATTCCAAGCATCCATGTAACTCAGAGAATGCCAAAACAGATGGGTGCAGGCAAGCCCACATGCCCTGTGCTCACACACAGGGGCAGTGAAGTTAAGGGGACCTTGGTAACAATTCAAGCTTAAGGACACTGTGCTCTGCCTCCTTGCTGGCATTCACTCCAAGCTACTATAACAACTTCGCAGTCAACAATGCTGAAAAATGCAAGAAAAGAAAAAAAGGATGTGAAGTATGTTTTAAAACCCGATCAGACTGCTGATCCAGTCTCCAGCAGAGCTACAGCAACAGTTGTCAGCCCAAGTGATAGGGTAAGGCTGCGAAGTGTGGGAGCAAGTATGCAGGACCAGAGGGCACAAGGACTCTAAACACATACTGGTGCCAGAGGTGAAACCATACCCAGTCAGATGGGATACTGCATTGCTGCATCAGCACCACAGTGTGCCTTAGATAACAAATTTAGTAGAGGGGATGTAGTAAACTTAAAAGGCTACTAAACATGTCTGTGCCAGAGCTGGCTTTGTGTTCAGCCTATTTAGAGTAGGAGTAGAAGGCACACGAATCTATCTGCTTCTGCCCACATGAATGTGATCTAGTGTGGGGACCAACCCATACCTGAAATAGTGTAATGTCTTACAATGACAGGCTCCTCTCTTCATCTAAGCTATGAAAGCAACAGTGGATTTTTCTCCCTTGCTTCCATTCAAGAATTTTTTTTTCTTAATGCTAATGAATTATTTTTTGCTTCTAATGCCTCCGCTTTACAGACTGAGAATTCAAGAAACACAGAATAAAACCTAAAAACACCACCTTAATCTCTTGGGTTACTAGCTATGGCCGGCTGTTACATGTAGGGACAAATACTGAATGCAGGGACAGTCACCTCGCAGCAACTGGCTGAAAAGCTGCAGCGGTTACTGCCTCTTGTTCCTGATGCCTTCCCAAAGGGAATTAACACAGAACACCTGAATCACAGAGCATCCGAACTTATGCCAGTTGCTGCCAAGGAACAGCAGGGTTAGTTTAAATGTTTTCAATGTCTGATGTGAGCTATCCCAGATGCTTTGCCTTCAGGGGATACAGGAAGTGCTCAAGTGCTGTTCCCCAGCCTAAGCATCCTGGTAGCAGTGAGCAGCAATAAGCAGGGCAAAATAAGGGAGATGGGAGTAGAGAGAACTGGCTTGCTCCTTTCAGGAACAGATATGAGCTGATGTATCTTGGTTTAAATACTCCAGCCTTGTACAAACTGTGATCAGAGAGAATGACCACTCTGTCCCACACGATACTCCTTTTGCTACATTCTTTGGTTTTGGTCAGGAAGCCTCAGAGCCTCCTGCATGACATGACAGAAACTACTATTCATTTGTTCCACACTCTGTACTCTCAGCATTTCTTCACCAGCTATCAAACAAGCTTCTGTTCTCTTAATTTTCATTTCCACACACAAATTGTCTCTTCAGTACCCTCTGCTGTCTGTCCAATGCCATGTCACTCTCAGAAGAGCCTTAACTGCAGAGGTTTAACTTCATTTAATTGAGCAAAGGGTCCAGGTGCCCCTGACTGCCTGTACAAATGACGGAGGGAGACAGGCAACCCTGAAAAGAAGTAGAGCTCTTCTGAGATCTGAAGTGCCTTTGGAAATTGCCCATTTCTTCCCACCAACAATATATTCCCCAAAAAAAGTAGAGGATATGTGTCTAGAGATTGATGGTATGGATTTGGACTCAGATGGTCCACTCAGTTCAGTCTCAAATAAATAGAGAGTGTGTTCAAACAAACATTTTGCCCAGAAAACTCATTTCTTGAGATTTTTGAGTTCTAGAACTAGAAAATGAGCACAGTGAACCATATTCGAGGAACGAGTGGGCCAGGACAAACCACTGTGGAATCAATGAATGCTGACAGATATCTCCATTACTTCTACAGATGCCCTTATCACACATATTGAATCTCTGGATCCAGCCACAATTACAGTAAGGTCCCCAAGGATCAAGGTTTGGAATCCTATATAAGGATATACATAAGCCTAGAGAAATCAGAAAACAGGAAAAAGAGGGCCATAAATCAATGTAAAAAAGCCTAACAACATGAATAGAATATAGGAATGCTTTTCATCATGATATTGAGGTTACAGCCAAATTTTTGTTCTAAGGACATGTTGGAGTCTGAAAAAGAAAAAGCACAGAAAGCACATCATTGAGGCTATGGAATCAAAAATAGTTGCATATCATGTTAGCCACATCATTCTTTGTATGGTAGTGGCTATGTAAACCATTACGCAAATATCTTCATGGAACAACTAGTTCTAGACAGACCTTTGTCCTTTTTAAACAATTAATTGAATTTTCTAGGGAGGCAAAGGTTCATTCGCAGTGACAGCTTGCGTTTACATCTATCAGCATCTAGGTAGCCAAACACATGTTTGTATTTAGTTACATGAACAACAGAACAATAAAAAAGTAATTACTTTTGTAAATAGCATCCCACTCCACTTTATTCATATGTTCAGCCTCTCCTCAGCTGCTATAGTTTCTTTTGATCACTCCCTTACCTCTACATCTGAATTTTAGAAACACAGCTGCAGTCAGTCTCAAAAAATGGCAGTAGGTCCTTGCCACTTGGTATTGATGTCAGCCTTTGTCTTGTCTGAATAATATCTCTTAAAGATAAAAAAAGATCCCAGGTTGTATAAAGTACACCCTAGAATCCAACCTGGTTTCTGCAGGAGTTCCTTATTTTTAATGATGTACAGGAAAAGTAATGTTCTGAAAGAAAAAGGCCATTATCTGAATACCCACCGAAACACAGACAATTCAATTTAACCTTGGAGATAAAGTAATCTTAGAGCCTGTTTGCACCCATATCCTTCTCTTGGTGTCCACAAATTTCCACCTCTTGTCCTTTCACAGATATGGGTCAGCAACCAGTATTAAGGGATTTCTGAGGCACCCATATATAGAGAACAGTCCATGGGTCCCATCAGACTTGGCAATGTGAATGCCCAGGATCTAAGTAAGATGCACTGTCAAGCTCTGTCACATACCTTCTGCACCAATGGACACAAGTTTCACTCCTTTGCTGGCGATATAATCCAGAGCTTTGTTGACATTAGCAATTTTATGGAAGCGCATCTTCCCTCTGTCTGGTTTCGGTAGTCTTTCCCCTGCAGAACAACAAATGTAACATGTTTAGTGTTACATACACCTTGCTACAGGCACACAAGCAATTAAAAATCAAGAGTGGATGTGTCCTGAACTCTGCTTAGAAGTTGGCAGTTATTTTAACAGGTATTTTTATGAAAGATTGCCAAACGGGTTTGAACAAAACCCTGAAGAGAAGATTCAAATGTTGAAGCATTTGACTTGGTTCTTTCTGATATAGTAGTAAAACCAGAGCAAAATTTTTCCTTGCCCTAAATATCTGCAAGATATGTGCACGCTTCCTGCTACTCAACGTATGGCTCATTGCTACTGTCTGTTAGAGTAGCTGAATATTAAGACGGCAGGATGTTCTCAGAGCTCATCATCCTTACCTGCCCAACTGTAAAGAGAGGCTGGATTCTGTCCAGCAGATCAGCCGTAGCGTCCTTCCACATCTGACTAAGAATAAAGGCTCTTAACAACATCATCCAGCACAGCAGAGTAGCTCATTTCAGAGCACAGGCTGATGTGTTTGAAGAAACTTATCTTTTCAAATGATCGCAAAGCAGAATAATTTATAAAAAGATGATTCTCCATTTCTTGGAGAATAATCCTTTGAAAATCTTCTTTCCCCATTTTTGCTGGAAATCTCCAGCAAAAATTTCAACTGTCTTTTCCATAAAGATGTGTTAATAACCTTCTTGCACTTTTTCATCTTTATTGTGTGTCTGTAACTTGAGCTATTGCTTTCCCATTATGGGCACTCTGAGTGTACCTTGGGGACTGCCCAATAACACAAAACAAAGGTGACACAGTAAGTCAAAACAAAGTTCTTGGATGTTCTAAGCTCGAAAAAATGAGACCTTTTACTTGTGACCAAATGTTGAGCTAGTTTTGCTTTAGGCATTCATTTCTGAAAGCATGGATTCATCCAATAAAGTCGTTAAAAGCAAAGCAATACTTTCATACTAAAAGCATAATAAAATTAATTTGTAACCTATGTGTAAAGGCTTTTTAATTGTTAGGCCCTAAGACAAAGTCTTCAATGTTTTTAATTTGTCCAGCAATGCTGTGATGTCAGTGATACCCTGATACACTGTGATATCCTGGAACATAAGCACAAATCTTTTGCTTTACAGTGTGCCTTTCATATCTCACTTTTCAGTTTACTTAGAGTTTGTGTTCACTGTTTTAAATTGTTACCACGTCTTGTTCTTTTAAGAGCGTTTCAGTCAGTGTGCTATAAATACACAGAAAAACTTATATTAGCCAACCTGAGATAACTTCCAGGAGGAGCATCAGTTTGAGTCCATTTCTGAAGTCCTCCTCAATGTTCTCAATCTGTGTGCCTGCTTTCCTGAGATGAGAATTGCACCAGGCTGTAAACGTCTGTAATAGTAATTAAAAAAAAATACTTATTAAAAAGACATTTTCCAAAACATCTGCTAAACAATCTGAGTAAACTCTGCATCTGAGACTTGGATGTCCAACTTCCATTCATTCTGTACATTTAGCCAAGTTCAAAATTCTTATCCCAGATGTTCATGAAGATGCAAAGGATTTCCTGAATAGAAGAAATTTTGTGCTAGATTCTGCATCTCCAGGCAGAAGATCTACAGAGAAAGGCAAAATTTACATGCAATTACAGATACTTAAGATTTCAGGGGAAAAGTGATCACAAAAGCAGCCACGAATATTTTTCTGTCCATGGAGAATAATGACATCTGCTTTTAGTTGCAGAGATGAAAAGTAAAACTAATTCAATTGATTTGCAGAAGTCATATACATGTTACCTTTTTCATGAATTAAATCAAAACATGGGCTACTATGAAATTTGTAGCTAAAATTAATCTGTTTTAAAATATCTATTACTTCTCTCATCCTTCTGACAAATTCTCCTCTTTTCAGTGTCTGTTAAGATATATAAAGCAAGTTCGTATTTACTAGGTATTTAACAAGGCCACACATTTCAGTGTTACACTTCAGCTACTTAAAATTGTGAGATATTTGGAACTCTTTAGCTGTTTCAAGTTTCCATAGTTTTAAAAACATTTAATTCGAATAGTTTAAAATAATAAAACATATCCTAAATCCCAATTGTCAATATGAAATTCCCTTTGGCCTTCTTTACTCTTGCCTGTTTCTTTAGAACTATTTAATTTCTGATCTCTTAGAAGCAGAATAAGGAAGGCCAGTAGATCAAAATGAAAATCTTTCAAGGAACTGCAGTTTGTAAATTCTAGACATACATTAAGAAGACAGACTGTATTTTCCCAAATGGTCTGCTTTTAAAAATGCAACTTTTTGTTAAAGAATAACATTTTTGTTATTGCTAGGTTTGACTCAATCTATGTGAAGAATTGATGTGTAGCTTTCCTCAGTGTTCCTGCAGTGACAAGAAGCAGCTTCCTAAATTTCCCTTTTATCAAATTCTCCTATTGAAATGAAAGGAAGCAAGAAGTACTATGGATATGGCAGAGCTGTGCAGTGAAATCCCTAATTCTAAGCACCGTGGAGAAGGAGGAGAGAGAAGAAAGCATTGGAAGTGGTTCTGGGCAGAGATCCTGTTGACGTGCAGAGGATGCACTGCAGGGAGAGGCCTAAGTTACTCTTTGGGCAGATGGGGATAAGCATGGGTGCAGCCGAAGCGTCTCTGTAAATACATCTATTTTAATAAAGGTCTGTTTGCTTGAAAAGCAGTCATGAGGAAAGTAAAACAGTCCTCATTTAAAGGTAACTAGCTTTACTGAGTTTGTGACAGACCTGAAACTAGAGATCACAACAGAGATAGAGGCACCTCTACCCTCAGGGCATGACATGATGAAGTGTTAGGATGGCATTTGGTTTGGATCATTACAGGGTTAGGATCTAGTTTATAACACTAATTTGTCTGCCTCAAGCAATATTTTGGTCTAGTGATATGTATGTAAAAAGGCTTAGCACCACATTAAGTCATTTGCAAACACTAAAAATTGTTACAAGCATCTTGGAAGGAATAATATTATGGTAATATAGAAAAAGTAGCTGAAAGCACTCAAGGGTAAATGCACATGAACCTTGCATGACAATTTGGAAATAAATTTTAGAAAGTTGAACCAGTAAAAAAATGAGCCTTTCATGAATTAAGCGATGGGCGTGTATTTATCTGCAAGATGTTACTGCAGTTTGTAGAACTGTTCCAAGCACAGCATCCTAAACCCAGAGAGGAACTTGGACAAAAGCCTTCGTCATTTTCATCTTTTCTTTTAGACGTTTATGGTAAGTGTTCTGAACTTGTACCACTCAAATAAATGAGTTTTCCTCATTTTTCATATAATTAAGTGTTTAATGGCAACAACCCCACAGGCTGAGAAGTCTTAAGATACAAATCTGTTTCCTACTGTGAAGAAAACGACTTTTCAGTTTCTTAAGAAGAAATGGAACTTAGCACTCCCTAGTTCATATATATATATATATATATATATATACACAAAAGTAAATAAGAATTGTGTTCACCTCTAATCTCATTACAGTCCTCTACTTTGCCTCTACAACAGCTGATTCAACTTACTAAATGCTCCACTGACACAAAACATGTTTTATCCAAAGATCTCCAAGTTTTCATGTAATTTAAATACTTTCTCTTGAAAATGGACATTTTTATGGCAGTGAATTTGCTGAGAGACAAACGGTTTTCTCAATCTCGTTCATTTTACGGAAACGCTAAGCAGATAACGTCACTACGCTACAAACAAGGAAAAGATGCTGCTACTGCGGAGTCAGGCTGTTTTCAATAAATAGTTGCATGACAGACACTGGTTTTATGACCTGCTTTTTTTTACATCTCTATGTTATTTAAGATTCTTTCCAGTAGTATCGAGGTTTATAGCATTCAGAAGGAAAATTACCTACAAGGCCAGGGCTTCATCTCCTGGTGCCTTCCAAACTACTTCATTTTTCCCAGACATAAACATGGTTATAGGAATGATACTTAGGGAGGTGTTTACTGTGTTTCAGTGATGCAATCCACTACTGACTGTATCAAGGCTACTGCAAAACTTAACTTGGAAATTTTAACAGTTTCCACAATCCACATTTTATTGAACCCTCATCCCTCTATTCTCATTGTGATGCCACTTGTTCTCACTGATTTGGCTTTAACTAAGAATTCTATTCATAGTTACTGAGGAACAATTCGAAGCACGTTTAAGTCCTGGAGATCAAGAATACAGCCAGCATATAGTACCCTGCAAATTTGTAATCCATTGGGATTTAAAAGTTATTAAATGATTTAGACAAAGCAAATTCCTTTTTCTGCTGAGCTGTACAGAACAATCTAGGTATCAGATTCCCCAGAGAAACCAGGCAGGACTGAAGGCACCAAGCTGAATACCAGGAAGGAAACAAGTATGTGTCTAAAAAGCTAGACATATCTTTGTAGAATTTATTTACCATACAAGGATCTACAAATTTAAAATAAAAGTTTCTCTTTTCCAAAGTTGTTGCTACAAAAGAAATTTTGCTGATATTCTTAAATGAGACCCCAGAAGAGAACATGCAGAGCAGGAAGCCAAACAATTTCCTATCCCACAGGTAAATGTCCTCTTGCTCTCTTAATGCACTATTAATTGTCTACTGCTGCTACAAGTCTATTTTGGAAACACTGACTCCAGAAAAGGGAATGTGTTTTATGTTCTATGCCCACTTAGTCTCCTTGTGAAGACTGCCAATAGCATATTCTCCATAATTCAGGTTTATAGATCTGTGATGGCAGAGTGTATACCTAAGGAAAAAAAACCCCTTACCTGGTAACTTACTCAGAAAGTTCATTTTACAAGCCTCTGACAAGCAGAATTGCAGACAAGGGACAGATAAATAAGATGTCCCTAATTACTTATCAGTCATCTGCAGCTAATGTCAAAAAAAGAAGAGCATATTCCCACTCAGTGCAAATATTTTTTCACACGCACAATGAAGGACACGCTTTGCTGGAAAAAAAATAGTACCCCTGAGATCTGAATTGTCCCACACTTTTGAGAAAGCCCACATGTCCTTTTTATGTGAATGTAATGATAACTTACTTTTCATAATGGTTCAAAGCCAGAAAACAATATGCTCCAATAACAAGTTTCAATGGTGCATGTGATAATATGGATAAAGAGAATTGGGCAAGCACCAGTTACCACAGTATCCAATACTGTTACCCACTGGTAAGTCACAAGACAACTTCTTCCACATCCTGAAGATGCAGAGTAAATTTCCAGGTTGGGATTGACAATGAGTCCATAATGAACATCACTAAAACAGCAGCATAACTTGGATGCACAGGTGATATGCTCCACAAGTTCAGAAAGATTTATTTGCTTGCGTTCAGAATTGAAATTGAGAAGTGGATCCAGCCTAATGATGGACTGGGGACCCATATCCTTTTAGTGGATACATATCTTATATGAAGGGTTAACTGTACCTTCACTTTTTCCACCTCAAATCAACTTCTGTCTGCTATAGTTTTTATAAGTACTCAAAATCAGCATTTATTTTAAAGGCACATATCTGCTTTTCTGTACCCCTACCAGTAGCCCAAGAAAGAATATCTGCTCACATAAGTCATTTAGTTTTTTAGTTTCTAGCCTTTCTGTAACGTTTGTGTAAGAAAATATTGAAAAACTCCAATTTTAACCTATGAGTTAAGAAAAATATCTCATGAATAAGAAACTTAATACCTCCTATGCCTAATAAGCAAAACAGAAGCACAATTTCTTTTAAGTGGAACCAGAGGAGGAGAACACATCTGACTAAAATTGACTTCAAACACAAACATTAAAAAAAAAAGTTTGTTTATACACATATGTATTATCCTGGATTATCTCAGTCTGATAAAGTTGTTCCTTAAAATTGCTTTACAGCCCTTCTTCTCAGGGGTTTTTCCTCTCTGTGTTAGCTGAGGGTCTTGATTACTTCTAGGCTAAATAGGATGCAGTGATTCACTCTGTAATTATACAGAGCATTACTGGGCTCTGAATGCATGGCAAGGGTGGTACAGAAGGAGCTCTGCCAGAACATTCCCACTAGGCCAGACTGAGGTTCCCCCTTGAAGAATTTCCCATCTGTCTGTTATCCATGTTTTAAAATATACGTTGTGAACCTGCAACATGATCTCCTAGCTCCTGTGTCCACAGAGTGTTCTGATGACTGAAGAATCAGGGGTTTTCTCTGGGCTTAGGAATCAGTTTGTGTTGGCCCTTGTTCTCTTAACTGTTTAATTCTGCTCCCAAAAGAAGAGGCATGAAGATGAAACACAACAGAAAACTGCACAACCTTTAGAAACTAGCTTGAGCCAATGACTGCATATGGCATCTTTCAGCTGTTCCTAGAGCATCTAGATCAGTCATACTTGTATAATTAGGTGCATGAATGTATTTTTATGAATTCAGACTAAATAAAATCTTACATCTTAGTTGTTGGTTTGAATTATTATTAACTGTCCCCTTGCTCTTCTTTCCCCTTGCACTGGAAGCCTAAATGCAGAGGCACATATTAGTGAAATAACAAGAATCAATATAACAGGATAATATATAGGATAATAAATATAACATGGCAGATAGTTCACTAGTACAACTTGATCACGTTAAAACACTGGTAGGTAAAGTGGGATTTTAACACCAAATGCACCACAGCACAGCAACAATTCAAATGAAGCAGTGTGAAACCACAGTGAAGGATGCTGTGAAGGCTAAGGTAGGGAAAATATTTCGCGTGTTCCAAAAGGTCATTAAAAGGAAACACTCAAATCATAGGCACTATGCCAAAGCCAGATTCCTGGGAACAACAGAAAGGATAAGCATAGAACCATTTCATAGTGGAAATCAACAGAAGCTCCACCACAAGAGCCCCACATCCAGAGCTGGGGAAAGCCCTTCCTGGGTATTCTCCAGCATATCCATCCATATGTACCAGCTGTACAGACGGTGTCAGATGATATCCCAGCGTGTTCTGCAATGTCAGCAGATCTGCTCTCCTAACTAAGGGAACTTCCTCCTATCCCTTAGTTTTATCGTTCACAGGAGAAGTGACCAAAGGGATGCATTCATCACACGGGACATTGCACATGTCTTACTGGCACCCTGCATTCTGCTTGCATGGAAGAGCCTGGGGAAACCTCAGTCCTTGCAAAGCAGGTGGCCTAATCCCATGTGAGTCTAGGGTTTCCTGTAAAACATGCAACTCCATCCAGTACTGAATGACTGCACGTCTGTTTTACAGTGCTCACTATTATAAAAAAAAAAAAAAAAACAGAGCAAGTAAATATCCCTTCAAGAATCATTTGGCAAAGATGAACCCCAAGAAATGTCAAGACGATTACTGAGCCTTTTGTTACAAAGTGATGATGCTAGTTCTTTCAGAGGAGACAACAGAGAAAGTTTATGTTGTTCCATTGATCTAAACTGGAAATAAAACTCAGGATGTAGCAAGATGCATGGGAAATTCAGTATGGGTCACTGCCTGCACTATCCTCACTTCGGCCTTTTTTTTTCTTAAGAAAAGAACCAGAAGGAAAGGAAGGAAGCTAAGGTTTTGCAAGGTCTTCGAAGGGACTAAACCATTTAAAATTTGCTAGGTTTATTAGGAGCAGGGGGATACCTTTATTGGATTGCCTGAGATAGCTAGAAAAGACAGAGAAGTTTTCAGGCATATAAGCCCATCTTTACATGTGAGAAAGAAGCATCAGTCTTGAGCGGGAAAATTTAGATAAGTCTTCAGACAATTCAGGATCTGTAGCTCAATTCTGGTCTAGATCTACTTCTCATTTTTGGAATTTCAAGAATTGTGCAAATAAGAGAACCCTGCTCAGAAAAATAACACAGAAATAAGAGGCAGGGATCCAATGAGAGTCTTTAAGCAAAAGTATGGGCATAGTCTTAGAGGTGATAAAAGTCTGGCATACTTTGCTTACACAAAGTGGGAAACTTTGCTAGGCAAGTGAGAATTAATTTTTGCTAAGTCCAATCTTACATTTAAAAATTAAACTTCCAAGGAGAAGCAAGCAATAACTTACATTGTACTACATTTCTAAGCCTCCAGTCAGATACATGCATGTCCTCTGCTCATGATTTTTTTCCATCTAAACTCTTTACTATTTGTCCTAGTTCCACTGGCTAAGCTGGAGTATTTTAAAGGTCCCACACACTGGGACTCTACAGAAGCAGATCTCTTATGTCATATACCTGTTCCAACCAGCTATTTATCAAAGAGGAAAAGTAAACACAAAACCATATTAAAAAAAATGTGCTTAGCAAATCAGAGAGTTTATTCTTACTAATGGTGTGTAATAGCTCACTATAAGTAGAAGGGCTTATTAAGCAGACTTCTGTAGGAGTCTGTCCTGAAGCATTTCCTATACTAGACTTTACTTACTCATTTAGATGACAGAACAGGGTGCAAGTCTATCACATTTGAATATGACTGCAAAACAATAGGTCTGTAAGCATGTTTCATGTCAGAGCTGCAATTCAAACTACAATTCAAATCTTTACAAATCAGTGAAACAGCTTGAAGAAAGCTGGATTCATATCAGCAAGACATCTGAAATACTTCCATCCTCCAATAATAATGGCAGAACACAGGACAGAGAACTTCTGTAGGGCAGAAATGCCGGAGGATCTGGTTGTGACAATCACAACCTAACCTGATTAAAAAATGTGCTCTTGTAAAAGGCAACACAACATTGGAATGTCTATGCAGAAGAATGGTGCATCAATATCTGAAGTATTTCTTCCAGTATCCTCAGTGTTGGAAAGGCATGAGCTGTTGTCCCCTCTTTTAGGGAGCAAATTCAAGTAGAATATGGACCAGGTAAAGAAAATCCACAAAATAGCCATGAAAAGAATAAAATTCTGGAAAACTTCATTTATGAAAAATACAGAATGAGAAGTTTGAAACTTGTCTCAAAACATACAAAAAGTCACAAGAGAGAAGATAATAAATCAGTTTTCTGTGTTGACTGAAGATGGAATCTTAGACAGATGGTCATGAGAGAGATTCATCTAAATCTTTAACTCTAGAAGTAGTGAAGCACTGGAAGACATTGGCTGGGTAAATGTGGAACCCTTCTTCTTGGACACGATTAAGAACAACCTGGATAAATACACAGAAGAGAGCATGAGCTTCTGTCCAAAAATACGGAAATGGACTAAATGCTATCCTTGATCCTCCCAATCATACTTTCTATGATGTTCGTGGAAGATTCTCATCCTAACTGACATCTACACTGCAGCATTGAAAAGAGAGAATAGCAAGACTGTTTTTCCTTCCAAATTCTGCATCTGAGAAGCCCTAAACCTCAGGTATGTAAGTTATCCAAAGACTACAAAATAAGAAGTCACTCAGCAGAAAACAACTCCCTTGTAGGAATCCAAACACTTGGCATGTAACAGATACCTGTAAATTTTGTTTCTGTCAGAGTGTTCTTTCTGTGGTGATCCTCATTTCCCTCTTCTACTTTCATATGACCCTTTAGTTTCCCTTAGCAAAAAGAAATCTAATATAGGAGATTTGTCAGGGATATTGGAGAAAAAGAAAGTAGAAGGTGATGACAGGGAATAATAATGAAACAAAGCTGAAGAAATGTAACAAGATAGAGGAAAAGGAGATTCACAGCCAACAGGCAAAAGAGTGTTTGCATAAACACACACTAAACTAAACTGAAAGTGGATTCCATGATCTGTTCTATGGGTACATACATTTGCCAAGGTCTGTATTATGATCCTTAAGAAAACACCCTGACATTTGTGTTTTCTCCCCAACTTTGCAACTGCCTGTAAGGCACTTGAGACAGGAATTTTGGAAATGTTTTTACTGTCCTAAATGCTGATCAAATTATGACCCATGATTCCTCATATGGGACTATAATCCTTTTAACAACAATGGGAGCAGATGTTAGCTATAGCTGAGTACTTTTAAGTGTCCCATTTCTGCATTCAATGATAATGACAATAATAAACCCTCCATATTCCACAGCACTATTGTGGGGAAAAATTAACTGTGGCTTATGAGATGCTCAAACACTAACTTGAAAAAAAACCAATAAAGAAATAGTAGCAAGAAAGAGTAGAAAGTTGACAAAACTATAAATACCTTGTAAATAAAGAACTGTAAAAAAATGCATCGAAAACATTACTACTGTGAACAGATGGAAAACAGCACTGTTTAGTATCAGCCAGTTGTCTACTACTGTAAGTCTAGTTACATGCTGGTTATCCTTCCCTCCCTGGACTCCTAGTCAATTATGAAATGTGCCAGCCTCTCGACTATGGAGAAAGAAGTGGCTCAGGGAACTGTTAAGAATAGCAATGACTGTGAGTAACCCCACAGATGCAATCTGAGAAAGCATTTTCACATACAGGAATTTTTTTAGCTTTCACCTCCAGGATGAAAAGTCACTGTCCCTACCTCTCACTAATAAGGTCAGTTTTGGGCACCTCCAAAGAGGCTTCCATTTCTGGCGGTTTAAGTGATGGGGACACCTGTCCTCCCAAGAGCTAAACTGAGCATACAACTCACCTCATAGATATTACCAAACAGTCTGCATGTGTTAGCAACCTTGTCACTTATTCACCTGGCCTGGGTTCAAAACACTGACCTAAAAGTGAAAGGTTCCCATCAGCCACACATTCCCAACCAATAAATTACAAGTCCATCTTCAGTACAGGGTAATCTTTCATCATGAGCTGGGGCACAGGGGCTATTAGAATATTCCACTTAGAAGGCTTTGCAATACTTACACTTTTAATTAACAATGTCACCACCTTGCTAAGCAGTGACAAAGATCAAGGGATTGCAAGTCATCCTTCTCTTGGGTGTGAATGACTCTTTTTGCAGCATTGTTTGTCCAAACGTGCATGTCCAGCTGTATTATGGCAGCCCTGGATAATTCATTCTAGCCAGATGGAGTAATGGGGAGCAATCCCTTGCTGTTTGCAATGATCTTACCTCTTCATTTTCTCTCCTATTTCAATAACAATATTCATGACATCATTTACAGTTATACACTACCTTTTGATGACTCTACTCTCTTTGCCTTTTATCTAAAACAACAGGTATCTTAATACCTTGTCATAATACAATTAATACCTCTGGATTTTTTGGCTTACATACCATTATTCAATGCACATTCTCAGTGTACAGGATTAGCACTATAGAATGGTAAATAATTATATGTACTTGTGAAGTAAACAAAGTTCTCAAATTACTAACAAATTTCTGAGTTATAATAGCCCCCCATATTAAATTGCATTCTCTAATGAGAGTGAAAAGAGACAGCGATTAAAGACTCACTATTTGAGCTTTGCTCTTCCATGTCTTTTTGTATAACTTTTTTGAAGTTCAAAAACCTCTTTACAAAATCATTATCCCACAGCAGATGTGAAACATGAATATGTCCCATGGACTAAGACCTCTAAATGCAGAAATAGAAGGGCCCTGTTAATCTTTGCAATGGAGTATATTTTACACTCTCATATACATTTTGCAAAGTCAAAATGCTGAAGCAAGTGAAAGAACTTTTATTTCACAATCCTCAAAAAACAAATATTGGTGAATAAATTATCTATGAATCAAGTGTATGCAGAACACAGTTCTTAAAAGGGAGTAAAGTTATAAAAACAAAGCAAAACCAAACACAAAGAGAAAAGGAATTAATGGAACAGCACAAATGCAAAATTCTGAACAATCTATTTTTGGTCAATGGCTTTTGTTTTCTTCTCAAATGCTGATTTTGTATTTCCCTCAAAGGAAAAGTTTATGAATGTGCTGATCCCTTTCAATAGGCCATATTGTTTCTAGCATTTAATAATTCAACAGTTAACAGATCATGGTAGACTTTTTTTCCATACATGGAACACTGCCAAATTTTACTCTTCAAAATGCTTGCTAACAAAATCTGCAGAAATGGAGAAACATCACCCAACAACGACCTGTGCCTTTCTGACAGAACCACAGTACTCCTACATGGTATGACTGGGAGTGTAGAGCATCCAGCCTGAGCCTCTGGGGACTGCCAGCTATTTGAATGGCACAAGAGTGTTTTCCTCTCGTAGATTAAACTGACTTCAGAGCATACTAACCAAATATTCTATGCTCCAATTCACTGCACTTTGCAGAGCTTGCACGTACACTAACAACGAGTAAGTCTGGCATTAAAACCTGAGATAGTATGGCTACAGCAACTCATATCTTACACAGCATTCCAGACCCCTTTACACCACAGAACCTTACAGTGGTGACCTACAAATAAATTAGTTCATGCCCAGTTGTCAAGGCATTAAAATAGATTTTCCACTACTGCACAAATTTGAGTGCACCAAAGAAACGTTGTAGCCATTTTTATAAAAGTTTAATGGACTTTGTCATCCATGTAATAGACTGCATCTGCATTTATATAGAGGTATATATTCATATCCCAAAGTGCTGTCCAAATCCCTTTCCTCAAGCAATCAGGTAGGACACTAGGGACCTAAGCAAAGAGCTTGCAGAGCGTGAACTGTGTTAAGTTCTGTTAGAAACTCCAATGTACTGATGCGTATTCTCAAATACCTCTTTCACACACCCTCTCTCTTGCTCTGTACAAGATTTCTAGATACAGGTCTTAGGTGAACAAAATTTAAGACAACTCCCAATACTTTTGAAGGCACACTCAGTAAATGGAACTATTTGCATTCTGGTGCCTTCTGGTTCATTTTCGAGCAAAGTGATATTGGGGAGGATTGAAATATGATAGGGTCAACAGAAATTCACCTATTTCTGTGGCTCAGAAGGAGTTGATTCTGGAGCACCAGCTTTCATGCTCAGCATTTCTACTTCATGAGAGCACCAACAAACTACAAAGCCTCTTCAGAAGAAGACCTGCAGTAAAAATGCCAAAAGGTTTGGAAGGAATGGTTTCAGCAATAATAAAATATTTGACACCAGCCATTTTACTGTCTCCTGTCTCCTTTTATATTATTTTCCAATTGGCCACTTCTTCACTACTACAGAAGAAAGTAATAATGTCTGTTACATTTGCCTCTCCCTGTGGAAAGTTAAAAATGAAGTCCAGGCAATCTAAAATGGGATACTGTGGTGGATCTGCAAGGGACAAATCTGCAGGTGTGGTTTAAAAGCAAAGTCAATAGCCCTCATACTGCCTGAGAGTTTCTTGCAAGTATATTAAACAAAGAATATGCATTGCCACTATCTTATCAATGCCAAATAAACCTCTTTAATAAAGACATAGGATCTTGTATTATTTCCAGTTTCAGATCCTTCTTTCACCTGCTGTACCCTACAGTGCTCCTCTGGTTTCCCAAGAGCTCATGAACTATCACCACTAGTGTTGGCTAACAGTTTTGTTTCAGAAATACATATGACCAAATACCATTTAGGATAAGATGAAGGAAACATTCACACATTACAGTATGGAAGGAACTAAAGGTATGCCCTCTGGAAATAGAAGGATTAATTAAAGTAGGCTAATCCCGGATTTAGTTGACTGGATTTCAAAATGTCTTTTCCTTGCTTTCCCTGTTGATTTTCTTCACCATGCTATCTTTATCCAGTCATTATGTACTACATTGCTAGGTGAGCAAGTAAATCCATTATAAATTGGTCAATACAGTCCATCAGAATGGGATAAAGCTATGTTCCTATCCAATTTAGCAACATTCCTTAAAGCACTTCTATAATTAGAAAAGCTGATCTTCTCACAGATACTGAAAGTTTTTTCAACTCTACACTCACCAACACATACATCTTTAAGTCCCTGACAATAATAAATAATGGGATAAATATGTCTGTAGTCAGACCCAAGACACTTACACACTAAATGTTGTCTTTGCACTCGGTTGTGTAGTACATGTCAAGAAAACCAAATCTAGTTTCACTTGTAATCTAAACTGTGGCTTCAGTTGAGGCTCTTATAGAGAAAGGAAAACCTCATACATTAATTCCCAATTATGCAACAAAGAGCTCCTCTGTGGCATTATGCTGGGTTACTCAATGCAATATTTCTCAAAGCACAAAGCATACCATCTGCTCATGTGAATTTCTTTACTATTTTAACTGATGACAAAAAAAATTCTCATTTTTTATTTCACTTGTTTTAAGAATATGTTTTTTAAAGATTTTGGTAATTTCTGTGGTTAAAGATACTACTTAAACATATTGAACTGATTTTTTTTTAATCTCTAATTTTTTTATGAGGCATTAGCCGTAGAATAACATTTTCTAAAACATTTAAAATATCCTGTAAGCCAGCACACTTTCACAAAATTCAGGAAAATTTTAGTGTTTCTAAATAATTTTTAGTGAGGCTCAGGTTCCTAAATGACTGAGCTTTTCGTAAAAACAGAATAAATAGCAAAACATTACTCAGATCTTGGGATGGCTTGATTACTGATGAATACAAAATTTAACTAAGCAGGCTGTTCTAAAGCACCTAGCTAAGAATAGATGGGTAAACAAACAATGATGACTAACTGCTGAAGGTATAAACACCAGTGTTTTAGACAGTACAGTGTTTGTGATAAACAAGGTGCTTCATCAATTAAACACAGTTTTTTATTTATAGCATATCTCTTCTTAACAGGAGCCATTCTGGAACCTGTGCTCAGTCATGGAAATGAAAGCCTTAGATGAAAGGAAAGTAAGCCAACTTCAGCCTCCTGTATGGTGGTTTGCTTGTCTTTTAATATTCATGTCAGATGGATGGTAAGTGCATTATACATAATATGTGTAGATAAAGCTGCTTGTGGGGTTGCACTGCAAACTACATTACTGAAATGATTCAGGACTTAGAAGTAGTAAGAAGAGGGAGAGTTGCTTCAAATTTCCTCAATAATCTCATACATAGCAGAAGATCACTGTATCAGCAAATTAAGGGGACTGGAAGCCCATGGTAGTAGCAGAGCCAAAGGTGGTCAGCTACTCTGACAAAGAAAATGTGTGGTGGAACTACTCTTCAGAGTACAGCTGGAGGTGAGCTTGGATTACAGAGGCTTTTCATTGCCCAAAGAAACTCCTCTGGGTGAAATAACACCACAGAGCTACACAATCATTTATGTTTGAGTGTTTGGGGGTTTTTACCTTTTTTTTTTTTTTTTAAATTTGTATTTAATGCACCTGGGTACCAGTTTTCTTCACCTTTAAGAGTGCAATGTCTGAAGTCGTGCAGCAGTGAAAAGCTACACAGCAGCTAAGATTAATTATGAAATGGAGTTGAAAAAAAATCACTTAAGGCTAGATGGCTAAGCCTTTCTGTGAGTGCCAAAAGAGCAGGCTGATTTTCAAAGGTGCAAAATAGAAGTTCCTCCTGACGTCAGTGGAAATGCCTGGGTGTTCAACACCTAAAAAAAATATGAGTGTTTCCTTAGATGCTTCAGGAATAATCACAGATGCTAATTTTAGACTAGGGCAGTCACTTTCCATGGACTCCTGCTATGGTAGTGGGGGTGAGCAAGGCTTTTCTGAGGGGCAGTTAAGATTAGAAGCTGTCTGCTCTAAATTAGGTTCTGCAAGTTATCAAAATCATGGATGGCTGGACTTCTTTAACTTAAAAGTTTTTGAAGAGAAATAAGCACAAATATCTGACTTCCATTTGAAGGAATTCTGGCAGTTAAGAGCAGTTGGGAGGAAGCATTTGAAATAAATGTAAAATCTTACTCATCTCAAGTACAGGAAACACTTTGCTCTTCCATTTGTAAAGCCAGCACACAGGTATTACAACCACTTTTTCAGAGATTAAGACACAGACAAAGTGGGTCCTTGTAATTCAAATCAGGGAAAACCAGGACCAGAAATAGGAGCAACAGTGCCCATTCTTGCACTCAGGATGAATATAGGATTGACTTTCTCACCTGTGTACATAGGTGAGAAAATTTTAGTCCAAATAGAGAAACCACCTAAAAATCAGCCAGAAAACTGTCACCTGGACAGGCCTTCAAAAGCATGAAGTGTATTTCTACAAGCTACCATTTCAAGGAGGACACTTTCATAAAAAGAGATTATTGCACTTCAAAGTCTTTTGCCTCTGTCTATGCAGATGCTCTGCTTCTGCAAAGCAGTAACCCCTGCCCTGTAAAGCCTTTCATACCAGTAGTTTGAGGATTACTAGGACCATGCTCTCTTGATCTGTACAGAAGTGATCCTTGTAGGGCCAGCAGGAAGAGCTACTACAGACTTTGTACAGAGACAGGCACAGAGGGTGATCATAAGGTTGTGTTTGCTTGCTAAATGATGTGGGAAGAGATAACTTCTATCTTTAAATACATGTCCAATTTTTTGTAGAAATAGAGCATTGTACAGGACCTGCATGGTTATGACAACCTTTATGCATCAAGCCTTTTAGCCTGAGGCATATTTAAAAACAACAAGTCCAGTGATATAACATGAAATGTCATACATCCTTATCACAGCATTTCATGAAACTATGTTCTTCAAACACCGAAGATGTGAAAATCACCCCAAACCATTAGGAATGAAATTTAATTTAGGAAGAAATGGAGTGCTCAATATGAATACATTCTCCTTCTGCTATCAGCTGGCTGTAAAGAATACAAAGCCATAAAAGACATATTGACTCAAGAGTCAGCATCTTATCACTGCTCACAGTAAAAGAATATCACATCAGTTACATGTTGCTTCTCCCAACAGTTATGGCTCAGAAAAAATTATGCTTGGCAGTAAAGCCATCCGAACCAACTCAACTTTGCCAACTATGTAAGCACTTTTGTATTTGTTTACTTGCAAGGATATAAAACAACACAGAGGAGAGACTTTTTTTTTACCTGGAACAAAGCTAAGCAGCACAAATTCCCATCTAATTCTATGTCACTGACATGTTTCTTCCTGCATCATGTCCATCTGCATTCCAGCTACAAATCAAATGCATTCTTCTGTAAGCAGAGTCTGCAGTACAACTTCTAAAATACTATCAGTATCTATATAGTATTCATCATTTGCAACTAAAGAAAATCCTAATGCTGGTGTCCCTGAAGTTGATGCAGTAGAACTGTGCAGTGTAATACAGAAATTACTGCCTAAATGAAAAATCATTAAATAGATCTGAATTATACAACAGTGATAAATATGTTAGGCATTTGATATTTGATTCTTCTATCAGAATAATGAAAAAACCCTTTTGTCTTACTTGTAAGAGGATAGAAGAGCTTTGGTGAAACATTGTGAATTACATTACTCCATTGGCAAAAAGCAGCCAAAATTCATCTTGCAGAGCCAGTATAGTTTGATTTGGGATTGATGATGTAATCACATTTTCTTACTGAGATTCATTAGTTTGCAGAATATACCCCAGCCCAGCTTTTGCTTGCACAGGGCTACAAATCGTGTAAGTATGGATTCCCTATTTACTGTGGTGCCAGGGCTGAAAACCCTCAGAGCTCTTCCAAACAAACACCTCTTCAGCATTCAGTGACCCAAACAGAGATCCAGGCAAGATGCAGACATCCCATCAACAAGAGATTACAGCAAAGTCCACTGCTTAACACACAGCTTTTCTTTAGCTCTTAAGCACCTTGGTTGCAGCTTATGGAAACCCACTTAGATCCATACTTTCTTCCAATCCTTATTGTCTTACTAATTGGATCAGACATTTTACTATAGACATTTATGAGGAAGCTATGAGTGAAGGTAGGAAGTGGCCTTTGTTTACCATTACAAAATGGTTCTTATAATTTCTTTCCATAATCATTCAGTTCTGTTGCTAGCAGTCATCTGGGTGTAAATTAACAGCTGAACTGAGACCGCAGGAATTATCAACTTGACAATGCTTAACAAAAGCATACAGATCCTGGAACAGGTCAACATTGAGAGGTCCATTTGAGTTTAAATAGAAAACATAATATTGAGTAATATATTGATTTCTTGCACTTAGTATTGGTAGAGAAAACATCTCCATTCAAACAAACTGTCTACATAATCATTTCTAGTAAATTGAATTCGTAATAGTTTTCTTTGAACTTTCCTTCATAGACCAGCACCACAGTATTCAGGCCTGCATACAAAATTGACAGCCTCCAAGGCAAAATATGAAGCACACTGACAAAATATGATCGTTCCACCATCCTTTCGGCATGCTCCAATCGAGCACCATTCCATGCAAGTAACATCAGCAAGAGGAATTTAACATGTTACTATTTTAACAAGCAGTAATCTCTAAGAGGCCAATTGTACAGAACAAGCCATAAACACATCCCATATTTCTACAAACTCCTTCTGCCCTCATGGCAACTCTTCATAGGATAAGAGAAACTGCAACTCCATGGTCTACTGTCACATCAGTGTCTAATACTTGGGACAGTTAGAGTATATGCTGAAAAATCAAGACATGCTGATGCAGGAAAAAAAAAAAAGTTTGTCCATTGACTATCAAGTTGTGAGTCAGACCTTATATGGGAACATTTGCCATTGAGATCATTAAAGAGCACCCAGGATTTAAAAGAAAACAAGAGATGCTCTCTGTGTGTTCTTAATAGTAGAGCTTTTGGCATTCACCATTTGAAAATTATTGATGCACCTGGAGGAGAAGCATTTGACCATTCATGTTTTATAAAGGCTCCCTCTGCATCTATAGCGGCCTGTACCATTTGGTGAGACAATTGCTGTTCTTTAGAAGACAGCCAATTCCCTGCTGAATACAAGGAAAAGTCTAAAGAGGGTGAAATTTTTTGCTTTTTTAACTATTAGTACTAACAGAAGATCATGCATTTCAACCAACACAATTTCCAAGACACCTACATCATCTTGATTATCTGCATGAAGTTAAAGGAGGGAGAGAATTGCAGTGTAGGACACATCATATAGTATAGCATATGCTATCATAGCATATGGTTGTCCCATTATCCTCCTGCTTTTGACTCTGGATGATTTTCCTTCTCGTATATTAAATCCTCTCCTGAAACTAGTCCTAAAACTACTCAAGTCAGGACCCTCACCTTTACAAGAAATATTCAACAGTTAACAGGCAAGTACTAGGAATAAGTAATGAGAAGGTTCATACTCTTAGAAAGGAGTGTACCTCTTGCTTCCCCCACACCTCCTCCTTTCACATTCAAACCCCGTTTGTGTTGTTAACTTGCAGAGGGGAATCTGTGTGCCTTCTCAACAATCTCACTGGTATTCCAAGTAGGTAAAAAGTGTCACCTCATTAAAAACCCTCTAGTGGTGGATAGTTCCAGTGTGCGCCACAAAGCCTAAACCTAAGGCTCATTATTCAAGGAATCAATTTTATTTCCAGATAATCTTGGTAAAAGAGGAAGACCTAGGCTGGAATGACCTCTACACATTGCAGCTATTGTTATATTCTCTACAACAATTATTTCAACCTGGAATTTGTAAATCCATGAGAAGTGGTTCTGAGGTACCAAATATTGCTAGTGGCATTCAGCCTCTCCTGTCAACCTTTTTCTCCCTTACATTTCCTTATCATTCATTCAGACTTGGTTATTTCTCTCCTCCACTGAAGAATGAAGCTGTTTCCTTCCACCACAGCTGCCTTCTCACACACCAGTAGAATTCCTACAGGAAGAGGTTTCTGATAAGAAATCAATTTAGGTTCCATCCATAGAAGACCAGGCCAACTTCAGAGTAAATCCGGGACACTGACTCTAACTCTATTTATAGACACTGAAGTCAGATTGAACACAAGGTCAATTTCTTGTTCAGGCTGCAATGAGCCTCTCAAATCTGCTGAACTTAATGAAGCAGCAACACTAGAAGAATAAGGATGTTGTCCATAATTACTAATCCTGATAGCTTCTTCCAAATAATTTTCCATAATGTGTCTTCCAAATGCACTTTTTTTTACTTGCAAGGACAACAAGATTTGCATTACCAGCCAAAGGAGGTAATGCAGATAAATCTTTATGGGTCATACTGAAAATGTAATCTGATACATACTGCTGAAAACTGGAAAGACATAGCTTCTTTCTTTAAGAATCTTTGCCAAAGTCCTAAGTTGTTAGTGTTATCAAGATCTGCATTCGTGAAGAGGGCAATATCAAGGTAAATAAATGTTCTAAATATTCCCCATTGTATACCAGTATAAAAAAAAAAACATCAAGATGGTCAGAAATTGCATTGACACCTACATTAAAGCCTTCTGCATTAATAAAGCAGTGGTAACAGGACCATACAGCAAGCTAGAAGAAGATCATCCACCTATAATAATAACAGTAAGGCAAGGAACACGTTCCCAGTTCTTTCCTTAGCTGTGTTCATGCAATAATATCAGATGTGTTTGAATGACTGCACATATTAAATATGTGAAACCGATTTAGTGTCTTACAATACAACTGCTGTCTCACAACCTTCCTTAGAAAACTAACAAACCACATTTCTCTTAAAGTTTAAAAAAGCACACTCATTCCTATAATTATTTATAGCAAAATTTACAGTAAGAAAGAGTGCTGTTTAACATATGGCTCACTGAACAGTGTTAGCAGATCAAACACATTGCAATAATACAGTATATGCACATTTTGAGTAGCATTGCTCTGCCTGGTTTCCTAAGCTAAGGGACACTGCATTTGCCTATTCCCCTTTTAGTTACATTGAGATAGAGTTGAGAAAACTAAAAGGTTTGTGGAGTCTGTTGAACTTTTTTTTGGAAGCTTAAGAAATGTATTTATTATGGAGAAAAGAGAAATCATGTTTTGAGTCTTCCACTATAAGCTAGTATGATTTTTACTTACGCTCCGGTCCAGCACGCTAAGGACTCAAAGATGGCTGACCTCTAGTCTGACAGACCGTAGAACAAATCACTTCTACTACTTTTCACAAATACCATTGCTCTCTTCTTTCTAGCACCGGGAAAACCAAGGTCTGAGGTGAGCTGACCTTGCCTAGGGTTACAGGGCAAAATGAAGACAAGAACCCTACCATCTATGGATAGATTTTCCCAAAAGTACCTCTAATACTTTTTTTAATTTCTGTCTAGCACTGAAGAAACAAGGAGCTACTGCCACAGATCTTTCAGCCCGTGTTTAAGCGCATATGGGCAGTGGAAGTGTACAGGGTCAAGGAACCGACTTCAGAAGTTTCCAATCTCATGGTATCCATTTACAGGTTCAAAAGACACCAAGGCCATAGTTCTCCACTTAGTTTCTACTACAGAAAACATGTTCATCCAAAACACAATTTATTTTTTTTTAAGTTACTTAGTCTTTCTTTGAAGTTGTTGCTCAAAAACATAATCTTATGATTGGGAATTAAGTTTTTGCCAATGGGGTCTACTGCAGTAAATGCAAGTTGAATTGTTGCATTTTCTTGATTTCCTGAGTTGACACAGGCTAAATGTTACCTCAGTTAAGGCACAGGAATTGTTGTTCACATTCAGAGAGACGGAGCTAAACTAAAACTCATCTTTCTTTCCTATAGCATACTTCATAGTTTTTTGGACATCTGCAACCACCAAGGAGCCTGGAGTACAGCAGACCATAATACTCTACGAACCATGGTTATACTTAGGCGTCACATCCATTGTAATCCTATGGACGTCATCATGTGTTACCAGCATCTGTTGACAGATTTCATACCAAGCATATCACTGAAATGGCAAGTCTGGAGAGGGCAGCCCACAATAGAAACAATGGCATTTATTTTTGGTTTGTTCCAAGACTGTCTAATAGAAAATATATGCTGCCAACTGTCAGGGCTCCACTGAGATCACTTTTCAATATTACATTACCTGCTAGAACAAAGATCCATGCCCATGGACCTGCAATCTTCTCCTAATAAATAAGGAAATTAAGAAAATACTTTCTGCAACTGTCTTAGCATGAATTAGAAAAAGATAGAAGCTTTGAAATTTTATGAACTTTATTAGACCCTTTACCATGCGAATACTTACTTTTCATGTAATAGTAATTCAGACTCCTTTCCAAGAAATGGAATAAGGATGCCCTCTCCTCAATTTTATTTAAACATGGCATCATGTTAATATTAAAATTAAACTGACAACATAAAGTGGCAAACCTACACTCTCGCTATTCCATGAAGGTAAAGCAGTCTGCTTTAATTTAGCACTGTTGAAATCTGATTCTATGCTGAAGTGGTGTCTGGGGAATGGAAACATAAAATTTTCAATGCAGTGTAACTACTCTCTGCTTTTCTGTAAAAGTCAAGAGACTTTCTGTAAACATAAGAAAGTCTACTTAATCCCAATTCTCTTTACTTGTGATCATTTCCCTGCTTTAAAGGCAAACTGTGTTAGAGTGCTGACTATCTAGTAACCTTTCCTTTTTTTTTTTTAAACAATATTCTCTGAAGTACTGGACAGTTGAATCCTAATCAGATGTAAACACAACCTCTTACAGCTGCAACTACTTTCAAATCACTGAAGCGCTTAAGCACTAAGATAATTTCCATTCTCATTATAAAACATGACAGTATAGTTCACCATTTGAAGAGTGTCAAATTAAAACTAATGTCAGTGTTGATGAGTACAGCTTAATTATTGGTTAGGAGTTGCACCAGCTGGTAGAAAAAGAAAAGTGAGCTTCATCTTAGACCAGAAGTTGCCCTGCTATACTCATACAGCAGGTCCAAATAGGTGTGAATGTGGGAAAATGAATAAACCCAGCTAAAACTCACAGAAGGAGGGAGGCTACAAGCTAAAACTGAAAAGAAAATGCTGGCTGAACAAAATTTAATGGAAAAGCAAACACCCTGACCCCAACAACTCTAAACATTCTTACTCTTATAGCTATACTTTTATAGCGTGGCTTTTATAGAAGCTGTGACAGCAACAGTGGGCCAGACTGTCATAAGATCTAAATTAGCATCTTCTACTTAAGTTTTCAAGTGAGCTGCTTACCTATACAGAATGCATATTCAACCTTATTGGCCAGAGCACTGTCTGTCTCTCCCTCCCTTTTTTCATTCTTGTAACCAGCAGATAACCTTTTAATCTCAGATCTGTCAGCTGTGACTTCAGCATCACCTTTCAAATTAGAAAGTAACAAATCCTCTACAATATTTCATCTCTCTTTTCTATATGCTGTTTAAAACTCAAGTGTTCTGAAATTAGATAGTGCAAATATTACTAAACCACCGACAAGACTGCTGATGGGATCACAATTTCTGCCTATGCTCAGAAAAAAAGCATATGCAGCATGTGGTGTCACAGTAGTTTTCTTACACTATAAAAGGTAAGAAAGCAAGCAGCATTTCATCTACAATGGTATAGTCCAAGGAGTTTATAGACCTGTTGGGTTTGTTTTTTTTCCACCAGACAGCAAACTGGCGTGCGGGAACCTGATCATGAAATACAGTTTTCCAAATATAGCCTGGATATATTTCTAGGCAATACTTGCCTTGTCAGATCATTCAGTCAGAATGAAGAGTAAATTCCAAAAAGAGCTGACTTGCAAGATTACTATTTCAAAAGTGGTTTTTCCGTCTGCTCTCAGAAATATTGCAAAGTTCAGTTGCACAAAATTTTGAAATGTCTTATTCATCTATCTCCCTGTTTATAATTGCAATTTACTTCTTCTGAAAATCAATCAGATACACCAATTCAGTCTGCTTTCTGAAAAGAAGATGCAGGCAGTGAAGTTAAAAAGTACCAAACTACTAATATATAAATCTAGAGGTAATGACACCATATTTCCAGTGCAATATAAAAACAAATTCCTGACTCTCATAAATTGTTTTCATCTGACACAGGTTTCACTTAAGAGTCAGAAAAAGTAACTGCTTTATCGTCAAAATATGGCAGAGCTATTGTACATTATACAGACTTTATATGATGTAAAATACATTTTATTAAAACCTCTTGCTGTACAGCCCTGACAATTCCAGATACAGCATGGCAAAAAGAGAGGACATCATTCCACACAGAAGCACATAGAAACATATTATTTCCAGACCTTCCTTTGCTGTTTCTCCCATGCTGGGTCCAGGAGCAGGTCCCTGTCCCATTCTTCTTCTTGGGTCATGTATTCATCTTCTTCATAGTTATAGGTGTACTGCATGTTTGTTTCTATCTGGTTTACGCTATTCATGCTACCCGTGGATCAGCTTCAGCTGCTGTGGCTTCTACTACGATTTAAGTTTAGTTTACTTGCTGATGGATGGTAGGTAGCTGTGTCTGTTTCCCTTCTTTTTTTTTTTTTCTTTTTCCAAGACGACAGGGAGCCAGTATAGCCGAATCTTGCTGAGAGCAGAGCCTGATACTGTCAGGTAGGTGCTGACCTGTGGTGACCTTGCTTCCCTGTCTCTCCCCCTCTACCGCTGCTGCTGCTGCTGCTGCCGGTCCCTGCGGCTGACCCTGCGGAGAAGCCCAGGGCAGCTCATTGCCGCGGCTTATTATCCCCGCCGGGCTGTCACGTGGCGCTCCGGGCCCCGGCCCCGCTCCGGGCGGCGGGAGGCGGCGGGCGCTGCCCGCGGTCGGGACGGGCCCCGCCCGGGCTGGGCTGCAACAGGGCGAGAATGAGCGGGGGGCTCACCTCCCGGCAGCTCGCCTGCCTGTCTGCCTGGCCTTCCCTTTTGATATATATTTGTCTTCTTTTTTCCTCCCCCCCCCCCCTTTTTTTTTTTTTCGTCCTGCTGACATGCATTTCTACTTCACATGAGCCATCTACGATTTGCTAATGTAGTTTGACATAGTTTGTCATTAGTCTGAAGTCCGTATCTGCCCTTGAGCTACTTCACACTATCAGAGAAAGGACCATTCGAGACATGAAATTATTTCTATTGGAGATTAGGTCTGGAGTTAACCAGAAAGCATGGAAGGACAACTTAAAAAAGCAACGTATATATTTTTGTCCAGGAAACACTCAGTAAATTCAAAAGCAGGCACTAAGAAACGTATACAAAAGCCTGTGGAACCAGTAGCTTCACGGATGTGTGACAGGAACCATTTACCCATGCTTTCCACAGAGCAAAATCCAAAAGGATAGCACTGAGGTCAAGCATCCTGGCTCACATGTCCCATATCTCCGGTGCCATATCATTTCAGTTGTCCTGGCAACAATGTTTCTTCTGGGAATTGGCAAGTTTACTCCGTTCTTCATGTAGCTTGTCATTAATGCCTGCACCTATCATCAGCCAAGGTCATCCTCGATAGCATGGATACAATTCGAACCTCACTTAGAAAAAGAAAATGCTCACCAAAGCTGAGTTTTTGAAATCCATAAATGCCAAAATCAGATACAAGGAAAACAGTGCAGTAAAGGCAACCACTGTTCTCTAAGCCAATGTGAATGAATAACCAGAATAATTTACAGCTATACAGTGTGTGTCCCCACTTTCATATTGCTAACTAAAGCCCTGCTTTCTGCCAAGTCACCTTCTATCCCATAAGTCTACGCAATATAGAAGAACATGCATACAAGCACAGAAAATACCTACTCACCAGCTACAAAAACTTCATAAATGCAGCACTAAGGTTGTCAATTGGAATTCAGAAGAGGATTGCAACGTTTCATGCAATAAAAGCAACCGGAAGTTCTGAAGACTGATGTACATACTGTAAGATAAAGAGTCTAAAAGTGACATTCCAAATCTAAGCAGCAAAGTCAGAATCACGTGTTTTTGCCTGCTCAGCACAAATATTCTCAAGGTTGCTACACTTCCATCTACATAATGAAGCAAATGTTGGTAAATGCTATGCCTAGACTTCTTTGTTCAAGTGCAGTTGAGCACTGTCTTAGGATACTCTCAGACAATATCAAATAGCAGTTACAAAACAAAATAGTTCACATACATACACATTATATGTCTGCTGGTGTAATTTGTGTGGTTTATTTTTATAGCTCAGTAGTCACCTGTGGTTTCCATACAAGTCCAATTGCAACAACATAAATGATAATTTAAGCCCTTAAAGTCAGTAAAAACATTTCTTCTTATTCACTATACAGAGCTCAGAAGTTTCTAAGGGAAATGCAGGGAGAAGTCAGAGAATTTAAAGAAGTGTACTCATAAATCTGTAATGCTCTAACCCAGACCTGTCCCCTGTGCAAAGAGCCCTCCTGCACTGATGCAACCTGTGACCTTTCATGCACTACCTCATTAGAGGTGAGCCACTGCAACCAGCTTTGTGCCTTTCCTCAGCACTGCCTCTTCTGGGGATCTACATGGATAAAGTCACATGGTACACACCCTTCCCCACTGTGCAGTACAGGTGATCCTTACAGGTACTGATGGCTTCATACAGGCAGTATTCCCTAAAACCTCAATTTTATTTGTTGGCCTTCACCCTCTAACAGGTCAGGGTGCCTATGTCATGAAATAAAATCTGAGGGTTATTGTGACAAAGAATATCCGATCATACTGTGGATTAGGACTGGAGTCAGATCCATGCTTAGATTTTTAGAAATGAAAGGAAAGTCTAGCCAAATCTTCTAGAATTCTGAAAGAAATTTATTAAATTTTTTCACAAAATAACTAGATATATTCAAAACATAGCTAGCCACTGCTACAAATGTGCTATTCATTTTTTCATGTTTGCTTGGGACATAGGTAATTAGTACTTTGATAACAAAGAAAATAAAACAGTGTTCCAAGGAACCAACAGCTAGAATCACAGGATCTCTCAGCTAGTTTGAGAGATTAAAAAAAAAAATCAAGTATTTCAAGATTCACTTTGGCCAGGTTATATTAGTCCATCTTGGAGCAAAAAATATAGGGGGCTTCAACTTTTTCAGTGTGCATTTTGAGCAATTTGGGCTTTTTACCCTTGAAACAGAAAGTTGACTGGAACAGCCCCATTAAAAACAAAACAAAACACAAGCACACACCCTATACCCCTCCAAAAGAAACAAAAAATCCCCCCACACCAAAAACAAAAAAAAAAACATCCACCTACCTACCTTGGTGGAATTTGACCTGTTTTAGATTCTCTAAATAACTGCTTAGTGCCTCTTAATCAGAGAGCATGAGTAGGCATGGGAGATATTTATAGATGGAGCTTTAGGAGGAGTATCTGGTATTTTGTTTACTACTTTAATTTAATTTTATAAACTAACTGTGCAGATGGTAATGAGAAGCATATGAATGAAGGGCCACAGTGGCAGGAGAGCCAAAATGGAACACTGATGCCAAACTTGAAGTGGAAAAGGAGCTGCCTCTTCCAGCTCAATAAGAGAACAGGAAAGCTGTGCCTAGCACAGTGGTATGAATAAAGCTTTTTTCTTCCACCAGCTAATTCCCACATCAGAGGACTATCCCCACTAAAGCTGGCAGAGTCACACCGCTACAAAGGATGTGTGCTGAAGGAGAAAGAAAAGAAAATCAAAACAGTTTTAAGCAACATGAGCAGGAAATTTCAAAAGTCTCAAATAGAGAAAAAGAAAGAAACACAATGAACCACATGGATGGGGAATTTTAAGTTGATAAGGCAAGATAAGAGAAAGACAGCAAGTACATTTGAAGTAGAAATGACACAGGCTGTTTACAATATGGCAAGACAAAAAGAATACTCATGTTTGCCAAACAGATTAGAAATAAGGTGGCACAGGGAAACGGGAAATGGATGTGGCAGAGTTGAATTGTCAACTATTTTTAACTTTTATTTGGCAAAATATTGCATAAATGCTAGTAAGAGCCAACCCAGGAGAAAGATGTCTCTAACCCAGGAGAACATTGTAGCAAGCAGGAATCACTTCCCATGCATGAGGAGCACCAAACAGGCCTGATCTTTCCTAGCAGGAGCAGCAGGCCTGTGAGTTCACACAAATTAATACCACTCAAGCAAGGGCCTCCTGGCATGCTTTGCATTAAGTTCCTTGAGAATCAAAACGTTTTTCTAACTAAAGGAGCTCAATCTTTATCATTCTTTTTAATGGAATGGGAAGTGTTTCACACAGTTTTTATTTAACATTCATTTACAAGTCAAAAGCCACCATATCATTCTCACAAGAACTCACTCTTCTGCATTTTTGCTGTTCCTCAGACTTTCAGTCTTCAACCTACTTTTTATTCTTCCCTCTCACAAAATCTTAAAATGAGAATAAAATAACAACTTGTTAATAAAACTTAAAAAATGCTGAACTCTACAACAATGTCACACCAGATCATTCCTCTTTTTGAATTTAGTGAGATATAGACTAAGGAATGGGCCAGATTTCTCTACTTGAATAACCCCCTGTGAAACAATCAACTGATGTGGAAATAATCACCATTATTTTTCAGCTGTAACACTTCTGTGTAGGAAGTTCTTATCTGCCAAATCTGTCTCAGAAAGGCCACAGAAAAATAAAGAAACTTAAAAGAGCTCCATCAGTAATTGTGTCTTCAGGTAATCATAGTCACAACCTATTTCTCTGTGAAAAAGAACAGTAGGACAGTTTCTCAAGAAAGAAGTCAGTGAAAGGTAACAAAATAAATACAAGGTGATTATTCTTTCGCGTAAACTCTTAACAGAATTACAAAAAAGCCATAAAAAGTCTTTTTATTTTCACAGCATGTTATACCTGTCACTTTTACACAAAATGTACTTCTATTTCTAGCAAATATCCACTAATTTAAAGTTTAACCAAGAAATATCTGAAGTATTTAAAAAGACAATGATAATTGAAATTGGTTCAAAATGTTGGATTCTGTAAAAAATTATGCATACATTTCCTGAATAAAACTAAGCAGAAAAGCAAGGTGTGTTATAAATGTATTTATCATTTATTAGAGTTCAGGAGACATTTTATTTTATTTTTATATTTATATGACCAATATAACCTACCTTCTTCAATGTAAGAAACACACTATATTGTAAGTTCAGAAAAAAAGAAGTAATTAAATTCATTACGTAAAGGTAATATGAATAAACTCGACTCATATTCCTGAAATGAATACATGCAGAAAGAGAACAGAAAGAGAGCAGAGAAGAGAAGCACAGATCTGGGAATCCAAATTTTGATTTTGTCTGAGCTAAGGAAAAGCACTGTGGGCACTGAGCACATTAGCCCTCCCACATTTAGCACCAAAAGGCACAAACTTTGACTCTGAAAATTCTCCATGCTACTCTTATGTGGTGATATTATCTATACAGTAGCTAATTTGTGTTTTAAAAGTATATGATTTCAAATTACATGTTTGGAAATAAAAATAAAGAAAGAACTGGAAAAAAATGCATTGCTGGCTTCATAGTAACATCTGTTAGTGTCAGAAGATCCCAAAGTGTTTCATCAGCTATATATAGAGACAACTTATTCTGTCCCTGAAATTCAACCATGGATGAAGTGTAGCAAGAAACATTTATGGGACAGACAAATACTACCAAAGCGTAGCTTGGGCTTCAGGGGTATGGAGAAAATGCTGACTGCACTGACATCACTGGCTTTTGTCAACCCTTTGTGCGGAAGGAAAATCACAGGGCTGAGACGTGCTGGTCATGCCAGCTTAAGATACCCTTGTTTGACCTTCAGCAAGTCAATTCAGATAAAATTTTCCAAAAAAGCTAAGTGTTGGCTTGTTAGACTACTATTCGCTGAGAGAAACAAGCTTGTTGCACTACACTCTCCCATCTCTGAAATAGTGTCAGCAATGCTTCCTTTGGTCTTTCATGTCCACCTAGAACAACACAAATTCTCTGGAGCAGAGGCTTTGTCTGACTGAAAGCCCTGAGTAGCCCACACAACAATTAAGATTATAGTGTCCTTTACCTACCACACACCCTTCACCTCCATGTTTGTCTCTCCAGTCTTTGTGCAGCCTGTGCCCAAAACCACCTAGCATTACTCTAGTATGTTAGGTTTGCTCAGGCATTCAGGGTCCCTCATACCCTCGAGAGGGTGTTCCTACACTTTGTAGGCTCCCTCTTGGAGCCTTGCATCCTGTACAGTGGATGGTCCTGGTTCTCAGAGAGGGTTCAAGGCAGAGAGCACTAGGAAACATTCAAACTCTGGTCTCTGCCATAGTATCACTAGGCAATACTGTGTAATTCCTAATAATCTCAAGCTGCAATGTGGGTGCCGAAAGATGTAATGTAGCAGGGCAAACCCTCTAACCATGGCAACTGCCAGGCAGCACTACACAAGGTCATACCTTTCATGAATGAGAAGAGCCCTCAAACCACACATTCTTACATATTTCTATTCATTTTTTTCAGGAAGAACCATGATACCATGATAATATCAGAAGCTTTGATAGATGCTTTCCACAGATTAGAGATGTGCAAAGGAAAAACTGGGGAAAGTACATTGTAATTTATCTACAACGCTGCAGTCAGTGTGTTGGCACACTGAAGTTGTATTGCAATACGCAGGGAGCTACAACGCAGTACACACAGTAACAGGTGGGGAAACTACAAATAGTGCTGGCATAAGGTCGGAAAAAATGGTGAGACAGATCCAGGATTTTAAAAACAGTTCAGTGACAAGAATGCAAGGGGCAGGACTAGGGGTACAGCATGGCCTATTACAAATCTTCTGAAGGAACCTTCGCAAATCATGTGTTCTCAGAATCCTGGCTGTGTTCTATTTCATGTGGGCTTAGCTTTATCACACAGAGCTACTAAGCAAGCAAGAAACTGTGTGACTAGGGCAATGTGAAAGCTGCAACTGACTGTACAACTTGTATTTCATTAATACAAGCAGTTAAGAAAATCCCTAAGTAGGCCAACCTGTGACCTTTTTTTGTCTAAAAAAGGACCACGTTATTCAGTTACAACGAAAAAAGATAGGTGTGTGTGTGAAACAAGGAATGCAAAGACAACATGCCTTTATTTATCTAGAAATAAATATCATCAACTAACTCAGTTTCCAGACAATTATCTAAGGGGCATAGATGAGATGTGGCAGGTTTGAAATCACTGAGCTATGAGGCAGACATCATGGGCACAGGATATGGGCACTGGATATCAATTCTACACTCAGCATTTGTACAGGTTGACTGAATGACCTTCCATGAGCTGCAGTCTCAATGCCCTCATTTCTCTTTCCAGATACACCAATGTAATACCACTAACATCTATAAGATTAATGTTACTCAGGAAGGTGACCAGGCTGAACAAATTGCCAGTCTGTAAAAATGAACACCAGCTACTTAATATTCATTCCACAGGAGCAATAAATGATTAGTAAAAGCAGCAAATTCATCCATGTATACAGCAGTGTTAGGCATAACCTAAATTACTGCCAAACAGGGATAACATGTTTTTTATACAACATGCATAGTGCAAGTTTTTCTTTTCCAGAACTTTTGTCCTCACATCCTGTTCAACAAAGCTTTATTCTGACACTCAGTTGTATTAAGAACCAGCACTGAGAAAATGAGCAATGTTCCTGTCATGCCTGACATGAGAGCAGCAGGACCTGAATTTTCCAGTTCCTGTTCTGAAAACAATTGTTGCCTTATTATCCTTCTCACTAACTTCAGACATATTCTTATGCCAGGAGAAATAAGTATCAGTTTTGCATAACATAGTTTCCACAATGAGAGTAGTTGCTCTTGAGATCTACCAACAATAACCTACTCGTGGTAAAGACTCTCGTCTATTCTCAATCCCTCTAAACACGGAAAAGTCCTTTGTTTCTTAACTGGCTCACCTCTCTCCCAGCCTAAGTTCAGTTTAGCCTAAGCAAAGTAGGACAGGAGGGCATTTAAATGTTTCTGCACTTTGAAATTAGTCAGTCTGTAGTGATAAATGCAGTGGACCTGTGCTAACGGGGAGTCCAGATCTCCATTGTGTCCCATAGTTAAATCTGGAATAGCTGTAATCTTCCAGAGTTTCATAACTGAACCAAATTCAAAAGGTTATGGGGTTTTTTAAAGCCAGAAGCTGATCTAAGTAATTTTCCAGTTCACATGGACAACAGTTGCTGGAGGTGGGGACAGCAACAAAGAAAAGGTAAACTCACTCCTACAGGCTGTAAGGCTCCACATGTATTTATACAAACTCTAAAATTCATTTTTCAGTAAATACAACCTGAACATGTCTTCCCCTGATAAAAGCATTCAGCAGAAAGCTTATTTTGCAGTTTACATGGATAGATTCAAATACACCTTAGACTTCTCTAGGGCAGACCATTACATTATGCATGTGCTCTAGAACACCATGACCCTTTTTCATTTGCCCCTCATAGCTCAGCAATCCCCCTTATACTACTTTCATAGGAAACCCTGGCACACAGATGATCTATAAAAGATCAGGTTGATCAGGCCCCAAATCTGTAGGGCTTGATTTTTTGCTGTTAAAGTACCAGTGGTGGGAGTAAGGAGGGCCATAGATAGCACTTTCAATTGCAGGAGAGAGAGTGTTTAAAACAATGCATGTGGAAATGGCAGACAAATATAAGATTCTGCCAGGCCTAAAAGTTCAAATCATCAGGTTTACTCAGTGGGAAAAAATGCAGTATGTAATTATACTCTGTAAAGCACTTAAGGGAAAAGACAAATTCCATAGTAACAGCATTCATTATCCTGAAACTATCCACTGAATTGAACTATGCACAATGTGGAGCATGTGCCTCAGTTTTCTTTCTATAGACCAGGAATAATACTAATACTGTGGAATATAGGGAAGCCTGTGAAAATCAAATACCAGACAGATTTGGAACACTTGAAGACAAGTACAAATACTGTGATGACCAGAGCTGGAAATCATAAATTATATAATTGGGAACATGCTTCAGCTGAGTGCAACAGACCTTCATTGAATAAAGAAGAGAAAGCATAATGCTGTTGAACACTGTGTATGCAGTACATGGAACACTGGAAAAAAACCCATCGTTTGTGACTATGCAATTAAATTCTTCAATGTGATACATACAAAACAGCTTGGAAAACTTAACCCTGACATAGTCTACCATTAATTACCTTGTGATCTTGATGCTCTTTTAAGATAGCTGCACTACAACTAAGTATAAATAAATTAAAAATGGGGTCTGAATTGGAAGACGGTTCATACACAGTGTTAAAGAAAGCACTAAAGGTCTCCAGTGCAGCCTAGCAGTTGCATAACCACTACAGCTCCTGCTCAAGAAAGAACATCATGTTTTGTATCTCAGACCTGTCTGTTGTAGTTCACATACACAAGTCTTTAAATGTGTTATAGCGACACAGAGACTAGACACATTTTCAGATTAAAATAGTCATAAATTGTTTAAAGTGTTTTGTTGCTTCTCTACAGACTACAACAAGCCACATATATATCACCACACTATTGAGAATCATCAGGGAATACAAACCAAAGATATCCTACCATAAGTAAAATGAGAAAGATACTGAAGTAGAACCTCTCCTGTGCATTATTTGAGAGCACTGCAGCAGCAAGTGTTTTGTCTCTGGCCATCAGGCTTATTTAAAAGAAGTGCCTCAGCATCAGTGGCAAAAGCACCTGATTCCAAGTGTTACACACTCCCATTCACCACAAGTGCAAGTCCAGGCTGCCTTCCTACCCACTGTACCAAGTTCCTGCTAAGCCTTCTGTAGAAATAGCACCTTGCTCTCTGTGTGTCCAAGGAATTGCCTCTGTTGTCACTGGGCCTGTAAGTCTCTCCCAAGTACTCCCAGAGAACTCCCTTAAGTCACTAACATGCACAGTGCAGGCAGAATGACAGACAGTAAGAAGTGCAGTGGAGAAAACATTGGCAATACTTTTGTCAGTAAGAGCTATTAGCTGTTATCTAGAGCATTGCCAGTTGTCAAGACTATTTTATGCAAGGCTGCAAGTCACATAGACAGCAGGGCCACTATTTTAAGTCTGAAAACATGCTGCCTCTAGTAAATCAGCAAATCTGGAGATCTAGACTTATTAGTAAAACTCAGAGGTATGTCCTCACCATTTAAATCAAACACTCTGTTTCTTTCAACAAGGTTTTTTTCCCCAAGAATTCCCACAATATCTAACAGCAGGAATGGTTTCGAATTCACAATGAAAGCAAATACAAAAGCCAAAATTCTTTAAAATGGCACTAAAACACAGAGAGATTAGGGAATTTTTGTGACTGCAGATACTCTGTATGATTCAGTATCACAGAAATGCACTCTCTTACTCTTTAACACTTTTAAAATATTGTAGCATTAATATCTCTCACATATATATAAATATGCATATATCTATGTGCATGTATATATATATATATATACACACACACACACATACATTAAAAAATGTTCAGTTGTTCCCAGTGTTCACAGTAGCACTGTGCTAGGCATTACATGAAAGCTTAACTCATTCCTGCACAAAAAAAATATGGAAAAGAAAAAAACTTTATAAAGCGAATTAAAAAAAATATGTTACAATATAATTGAACAGCAAAACTGACAGATACATGTTCTTCTCTCTGCTACTGAATGTGATCATAGTGTTTTCAGGCATTATCACATAAAGTTGTGAGCTTATTCCAGTTCAAACCACGTATTCAGCAGCTACAGGAAAGGCCTGTGAACTGGCAGTGACTGGGGTAAATGAAGCAATGAAAGCATCACAGACTTCAATGGCCAGCCTGGGGAAAGGCTGAAATTCGTATTCAGTGCATCCTGGCAGGAAGGACACTATGTCTCCTTCAGGGAAAGAGCTGTGGTTCATCTTAGCATTCCAAAAGAGCCCCAGCAAATGGCTGGCTGACAAGCAAATAGAGGTTTGAACAGCTGCAGGTCAGGAATGAGTAGCTGCACCACGTGAGATCTGCTGCTGTTCCAATGCCTTCAGCTGTTTGAGCAACAGGCAATTGAGGGAGGTGCTAGCAAGACAGTGCACTGCAGTAAGGAAAGTATGCTGTGTTAAGCATGTTCCCTATTGATCACTCCTTCCTTCTCCCCATCCTTCGGTTTATTGTCTCTTTTACTGTTTACAGCCCTGTTATGAACGATAAGACATGTCTGGAACACAACACTCTCCTTATTGCTCATTACATCCAAGTCCCCCATAGTCCCATTGCCACACCACGATTACCAAATCCTCCCAATGCATTAAACCATGTGAGTCACAACCACTAGACAGTTAATCTGTGACACCTACTCTCTCAGTAGATTGTCTGGCACAGGTACCATTTCATAACAATAAACAACTAACTTATACACACAGTATCATATTCCCCAGCCTAAGAAATATCAAAGCATGACAAAGGACTATCGCACTTACATCACATTCATGAGAGAGATGTTTTCCTATTTTTCACTGAAACTATTGTGCAATTGTTAAAATCCAACATCCTAGTTGACTTTTTACACAATAAACAAAAAAAATCCTAGTTCAAGCAGCTCAGCACCGAAGGATTGCTTTTTTAATTCCATTTTTCAACATCTCTATTTGTCTTACTTCCTCCCTCTGATGCTTCTGGGATATCCAAGTAGATACGAATGGATTTACAAGGATGAATATTGCCTACCCTTTTCAAGATGATGCTTTCTCTGCATGGGGTTTATTTCTCCTTATCTAGAATATATATTCAAGAGCTTCCCTTACAACAATTTTGATTCAAAAGCCCTTAGTCTATGTTACCATATTTGAAAGCTTTTAATACAGCAAATTCCCTAAAACAGCTTTTTACCACGTATCCAGAGAGTTTCTATTTACTATTAGATCTAGAATGCAGCTACATACAAGAATTTATGGCTGACATAAGCTGCAATGTATTTTCCAAGAAAAGCCGGGAAAACATGATACTGCCTGTGAGTGGTCAGTAAGTCAACAAGGTGCTGGATACCCTGCCAAGCAAGGAAGCTTCTTTCAGCCCTTCAGTTCAACTGAAGAATTATTCTCCCTTCAGTCCTGTTCCAGCAGTGAGAACTGCAATTCTCTGCAACCTCAACCACTATAGAATGGTGGTGGTTGACAAAAAATCTCAATATGAGCTGACAATGTGCACTGACAGCCCAGAAAGCCAACTGTATCCTGGGCTGCAGCACAAGGAGTGTGGCCAGCAGATAGAGGGAGCCGGTTCTCCCTCTTTGCTCTGCTCTCATGAGACCTCACCTGGAGTGCTGCATCCAGCTCTGGTGTCCCCAGCGTAAGGACATGGAACTGCTGGAGAAAGTCCAGAGGAAGGGGACTAGAGCACCATCCCTACAAAGACAGGCTGAAAAAGTTGGGGCTTTTAAGCCTGGAGAAGAGAAGGTTGCGTGGAGACCTCATAGCAACCTTCCAGTATCTGTTGTGGGCTAGAAGAGAACTGGAGAGGGACTCTTCATCAGGAACTGTCATGATAGGACCAGGGACAATGGCTTCAAAGTGAGAGAGGGTAGGTTTAGATTAAATGTTAGGAAGAAGTTCTTTACTGTGAAGGTAGTGAGGCACTGGAACAGGGTCCCCCAGTGAAGTGGTGAATGTCTCAACCTTGGCAGTGTTCAAGGCCAGGTTGGATGGGGCTCTGAGCAACCTGGTGTAGTGGGAGCTGTCCCTTCCCATGGAAGGGGGGACTGGAACTAGATGATCTTTATGGTCCCTTCCAACCCAAACCATTCCATGATTCTATGAATTATGCTTAATTGTGTCTGCCTCCAGTTACATCAGCTGTGCACTCATACAGATTCACTGACTTCATCAGAATTACTCCTGCATTTCACTGATGCAAGCATAAAAAGATCAAGCCCTTAGGGGAGAAAGGGCAGACAGGGAAAACAAACCTTAATTCTCTCTCATTTTACTTATTTGCATTGCTATCGGACAAAATGGCTTCTATCTCTTTGCTTCTAACAAAATCTTAGCCAAGGGAATAATGGCCTCGAGACCTTGTGTACCCTGCAGAAGGGTACTGCCTCATCATTCCACAATGCCCACAGATGAATGGTGACTGCTGCATTGTTACAGAGTGCAGCAAGAACCGAAAACTGAGAAAAATACAGTAATGCAGCCTTAAAGCACACAATAAAGCACTGTTCTTCCTGTTTATGACAGTAACTCTATAAATCCAGAGACTACAGGTGTATTCTTGTAAGTTAATCTTCCAGTAGGGAGCAGGTTAAGTACATGAATTAAGAACAAAAGACATGGATTAGCTCAGAGTGGAAGATTCAACTGCACAGCCCCCAGAATTATGAAACTTTAGAATGCTTCCTAAAACCAACAGCAAAACACAATATATTCTTTGACAATAAGATTACCTTGTCCAATGCTCCAGAACACAAAATGGTTTACAATTCAGTTCACATACGTGGACTCACATTAAACACACATATCTGTTAACACGTACTTTTGCTTAAAAAGTTAGAGAACTTGATACTTGGACTCTAAAAAAAGTTACAGCCTCCTCTGCATGTCCTAGAAAGGTTTTAAATATTACCTCACCATGCTGCAATCAGATTGTATTTTACATGCCAGGCACCGTCACTTTCACAATTAGAAATGCCATGGAGAAATGTCAGGGTACTTACCAAGACTATTACCTGGGGATAGTGAACTGCAGGGAAGGTGCCTCTCTTCCATCTCCTTCAGAACTGTTTATCATGGTGACTCACTAGATTACAGAAGATGGTGCAAGAAGAAAAAAGAAGCATCATATTAGTAAATTAATAACCATTTGAGAATACTTAAGAGTGCTTAAAAAAGCACTAACTTTGTATGTAAACAGTAAATTGCATAGGTAGTACTCAGTCTCTTATCTTCTTTCTGACGTATCACAATTCAATGCTTCTGAACATCATTTTTTCAGTATTAAAATTTCCTTTTCCTCTTTAAAAATTCCTTCCCATCTGTTGCCTACAAATGAAATCAAACCAGAAAGATTCCTTGTGGGAGTAGACTTAATGGGAACTTGGTCTACGTGGCAGAACAAGAGCTGGTCTGCATAAAACCTCTGAAATGCACACAGTGTGCTGGAGGTTCCTCAGCACCACTTCATTCTACAAATCTCCTCCTACTGGGTTGCATTACTTACCAAGACAGATGTACCTCTCTATGTATACACAGATGGTGAGTTGGAAGGAAAGGAATATAAATATTAGGCCTTTATCTATTTAAAGATATCAATTATATTTGCACAGCAGTACCACAAATTTACCCAGACGTAAGGAAGATTAGAAGTTCAATAGTGCTTGCCTTTCTCAATCAAATATTTTCAGACACACCAATGCTTATGAATGGACCTACAGAAAATGCTGGAAACACATCACTTTTTTCCCAAATAAAAATTAGCATATGATAGTTTATATTCTAAGATTGTAAGATTTTTGAACAGACAATATAATGTCAAACACAGTAACAGGCATCTGCAAATCTGACCTGTAATGGGGCTACAAGAATTTCATCCATCTATGTGATGAGAAGCTAAAGGAACTGGTTAAAACAGGCTTGCATTACAGTTCAGAAAGGCATCTCTTTTTAGTCCAGGATGGAGAAAATCTCCTTGATATTCAGCCTCAGTATTGGATAATTACAATACCAATTAAGCATATTTCCTAGAATCTCTAGTTTTTTATTTTTTCCCAGGAAACACTTCTTAATAATTAAATGTGTATAATAATTATAATTAATTCAAGAATAAAAATTTTTCCCTCTGCAGAAATTTTTTCCCACTGTTCCTCCAATTAACCTTCAAAGGCAACCCTAGTTTTACTCTGAAACCAAATAAGGACAGAATAGAAAGCACCAAGGTATAAACCCTTTGTCTTGCAGCTCTCCATGGGAGAGAATAGAGTGAAATAGAAGTACCACACATTTCAGCATTTACAACCTCCAGGTTATTGTTCTAGCTACAGTATTTCAATAATAAGCCACATGGCTAAAAAAAAAAAAATTTAATATTATAAAATTCTTTTTAATCCAAGGGTAATCAAACCTTGGATGAGGGTCTCAGTAAAGCTGTAGAATTTCCATCCTTGGAGATACTCCAAACAAAACTGGACAAATCTATAAGCAACCTGCTGTAAGCTGGCCTTGCTCTGAGGCTAGATCAGATGACTTTTAGGGGACTCTTCCAACCTGCCTGTGGTTCTGCAGTTGGGATCTAGCCCACACACACAACTGTAGCTTTCAAGACCTTTTGCTCATAGAAGTCCTGTACTTTCCCTAGCATCACTCCCTCCAGATATGGAAAAATTCTAAAACTCTTGTTGTTCTAGTTGTTCCCTCTCCTCTCCCTCCCCTCCCCCTCTCCTCTCTTCTTTCCTCTCCTCAGATACTGACCCTGTTTAGTGGATCCCCACGCACAGCCGTGGCTGTTGCCTTGCTGGCCTCAGCACAAAGTGAGCAGCACACCTTGCCACAGTCACCTCACTGAGGTGTCTCCGTGGCTGCTGCATGTCTTCACACCTTGACTGGTGCCTGGACTGGCTGCTTCCCCAACACAGGCAGGCTGGCCCTGCTCCACGCCTGCACGGTGCCTCCACAGCGAGGCTGCCCCCTGAGGCATCTGCCCAGATGTGTGAAACCACACACAATTGCCAAAAGAGCCACTTCCCTCATGGAGACAGACACACACCAGCACGGCCATACTTAGAGGTGGCACATGCCCAGGGAAACTACAGAATCATTCAGGTTGGAAAAGATCATCGTGTCCAACTCCTAATGCAGTACTGCCAAATCCACAACTAAAACAGTGTCCAAAAGTGCCACACGTACATGTCTTTTAAGTACTCAAGGGCTGGTGACTACATGACTTCCCTGGGCAGCCTGTTCCAATCCCTGACCACCCTTCCAGTGAAACAATTTTTCCCAATATCCAATCTAAACGTCTCCTGGCACAACTTGAGGCCATTTCCTCTCATCCTGTCAGCTGTTGCCTGGGAGAAGAGGCCAGCCCTCCTTTCAGGTGGTCGCAGAGTGATAAATTCCCCTCTGAGCCTCCTTCTTTCCAAGGCTACACTCCCCCAATTCCCTCGGCTGCTCCTCTTCGACTTGTGCTCCAGACCCTTCACCAGCTCTGTTGCCCCTCTCGGGACACACTCCAGCACTTTAACGTCTTTCTAGAACTGAGGAATCCACAACTGGACACAGCACTCGAGGCGCAGCATCACCAGCGCCGAGTACAGAGGGAGAATCCCTTCCCTGGTCCTGCTGGCCACCCTATTCCCGACACCGGCCAGGATGCCACTGCCCTTCTGGGCCCCCTGGGCACACTGCTGGCTCATGGGGAGCGGCTGTCCCCCCGCCCCCGCGGGTCCCGTCGCTCCGGGCCCGCTCCGCAGCCGCCCCCGGGGCGGTGCCCGGGCGGGCGGAGCGGGAACTTCCCGACCCTCCGCCGGAGCCGCTTCCGGGTGAGCGGCGCGCGCAGCCCACGTGGGGCCCGGCGGGGAGCGGCGCGGGGCCGGTGCGGACCGGGAACCGGGATTAGGACCGGGATCGGGATAGGGACAGGGACAGGGACACGTGTCCCCGCGGGACGTGCCACCGCTTGCCGCTGTCCCCCTTCCTTCCCGGCCTGGCTGGGCCCGACTCGTCCCCTCGTGTGCGCACCCGCGGGGCCTGCGCCGGGAGCGGCGGCGTGTGTGCGCGCTGCTGCTTCACCGGCGGGCCTGCCGTGGGTTTTGTTCCCCCAGTTTTCTGTGGAGGCTCCTTTCCCCGAAGCGTGAAGCCATGACGTCCCTCGCGGAGCAGCTGAAGCGGCTGGCGCTTCCCCAGAACGATCCCAGCCTCCTGGACCGCAGCGAGGTGGCATCGCTGCTCTTCACCTGCAAGGAAGCCGCTGCTATCGACAGGGACACGTTTTTCGCAATCGGTGAGTTTGGCTGCTGGTGGGACGCCAGTGGTTTTAAGAATAATCTGTCCAAAATACACAGCTGCAGAAAGATAAGAAAGGGAAACCCGTATTCAAAAAATCCCCAAAGGATAATTCAAGAAGCCGCAGGCTCTTCAGCATCACGCCAGTCCATGGGAAAATCATGAAGCAGGTCCTCTGGGAGCACATTTTTGGGCACTTGAAGGGTAAGGTGATGGGGAAGACTAAGGAACCCCCAGGATGCTCAAAGGCTGGAGAATTTGCCCAGTAAGGGAAGGGATGTGGGAGGAATATCTCTGGTCTCATTCATTCTGGAGAAGAGAAAGCTTTGATCATGGCAGCCCGACAATACCTACGAGAAGCTTCCTAGAAGATGGGCCATGCTGTCCAGAGGAATGTATGGCTGGAGAACAGGAGACAGTGGGCATAAGTTGAAAAAACGGAAGCTCAAACTAGTTAAAAGGAAAAGCTTTTTCACTGTGAGGGCAGTAAGCAGTTAACCAGATTGCACAGGGAGATCGTGCTCGCCATCCTTTTCAAAACCCTAGCTGGATAATGCCCTGAGCAACCCGGTCCACTTTCATGGCTAACTCTGTTTTCAGCAAAGCCTTGAAGTAAAGATGTCCCAAGGTCCCTTCCATCCAATTCTGTGATCTCATGAAAACATGCCGATGCCCTGCTCTTGGGTAACATCATGGCCACAAATAATGTAAAGTGGCAGAAGCCATTGCTGTGTTGGCACACTTCAAGTCTTCAAATCTTTTATGCTCAACTCTTTCCATTTTTGTATAAAATTTTGCTCAACAACGTGATACTTCTTGAATAAGAAAGGTGTTTTCTGAAACCCAGCACATAGATACCATGTATCACTTTTAGGTAACAAGTCCATAGATATGTATCTGATGCAACACAGAGTGGTTTTTTTAGTTTCTTAAATAGTTACTGTAGAACTACTACATATAATGATTGATTTCTTCCATATTTCAGCCAGCTGTCTTTTTTTTTGTATCAGCCCAAGTTGCCTTCTTTGTGATTAGGCATTAATATTTACAAGCTTCTGTAAAAATAAAGAAATAATTCCAGTGGTTTTCCAGTGATGTACATGTAATAATGTATTTTGGTTTACTCACAGAGCTATCTTTGCTTGTTTCATCCATATAAAATCATAGAATAATCCTGGCTGGAAAGGACCTCTGAAGGTCACTCAGTAGTCAAACTGAGCACAGGGTTATTTATCACAGTTTGCTCAAGTGCTTGGCTGAGTTTGAGGATGGTGGTTTTACGGTCTCTAATCCAGTGTTTGATCACTCCAGTGTAAAAAAAAAAAATCTCTACGTTGGCTTTGAATTGTTCCAGCTTTCAGCTGCTGCCTCCCATCCTTCCATTGTGCATCTCTGAGGAGAATTTGGCTCCATCTTCTTGATAACCTATACTATGTCCCGTTAAGCAGTTGCAAACAGCAGGAAGATTTCCTTTGGATTCTCTTCTCCAGACTGAACAACCCCAGTTCCTCATTTCCCTTGTATGTTGTTTTCCAGTCTCATGCCCATCTCAGTGTTCCTCTGCAGAACTCACATCCATAAGGGAATGTTTTTCTTCTGCTGACAAGCTCAAAATTGAACACAGTACCCGAGATGCAATGTCACAAATGGAAGGGAGAGTTCCCCTCACCTTCAGCCTGCTGGCTCCTCTGTCCAGCACAGCCCAGGGTGCTGCTGGCCTTCTCAGACCCTGCAAGAGAACTCTGCTAACTCTGCTCTGTTAATTCTCTTCTTCTTTGTCGTTAAGGAATACTTTTAAGTACATCAAAAGTTTTGGTCTTAGTCTTGTTTGTTTTGTTTTGCTTGGTGAGGGTGACATACACCAGTACAGCAAAAGAGTTGGTTATGGCAGTGAGGAGATAGGTGGGTAAGACTGGTGAATAAAACTGTTGCATTTCAAGCATTCCTCCTTTTTTTCTTTTTCCACAGGATGTACTGGTTTAGAAGAGCTGATGGGGATTGATCCTTCATTTGAAGAGTTCCAGTCCAGTTTGTTTAGTTCCACAGCCAAAGGCCTTGAACGCAGTGTTCAGACTAAAGCAGTAAATCAGGAGCTGAATAAGAATATTTCATTGTTCCTGATTCACCTGTCCCCTTACTTTATGCTGAAGCCAGCCCAGAAGTGCCTTGAATGGCTGATTCACAGGTAATGCACTGAATGTGCTACATGTCAATAGATAAGACTACTAGAAATGCCAGATTTTTTTTCCCCAGTGAGAAAAATTTTGAATAATTTTACCTGAAGTTTCTGAAAATACAGGTTAAAATGTTAAAAACGTCCATTTGGGTCTAGTCTTTATGGGATAAGATGTCCTTCTTTGCCAATTAGAGTTTTTGTCTTTTGATAAATTTCTGTGAAAATTTTGATCTGTGTTGGTGTTATATATAAAAGCAATTATTTCTTTGGCTGACTTTTACCAAATTTGCCCAGATCTAGCCATCTTACAGAGGACATTTATGTATTGTGCTTTTTACAAATGGGCTGTATAAAGTAGCCGATTTTCAATATTAACTATGAACTACAAACCCTTAGTATTCTTATTTCAAGGTTATGTGGGAAGAAAAAACAAACTAGTTATTTTGTGAAGTCATGTTGTATTTATTTGTATAAATTGACCTATCCAGATGCAGAAAGTATAATACTTCCTGTCATGAAGAGTGTGTGATTTTGCTGATACAGCCTTTGAATCACAACTTTTTTATACATCTCTTATACTGAACTTCATAACAGATTATTCTAACATTAAGTTTAATATTGAAATCTATGCAGAAGAAACTAGGGTAATCTTAAGTGCTATAAGGGCCTAAAATTGTTGAGAGTGAGGAAAAAAAATGGTAGCACTGTTTCTTTCCTCTAGCACATACAGGCCAGTGGCCACCTTGGGATTCTGGACTACAGGTGGACCATAGGTCTGAGTCAGTGTGACAGTCGTGTCAGGTCTTGCTTAAAAGCGAGTAAACAAGGTGTTCTCAGGAGAATGTGTATGGGTTGGGTTTTTTCCTTTTGTACTTCCAGATACTTTTTAACCGTATGCGTTTGTTTTTTTTCCTTAGATTTCATATTCATCTTTACAATCAAGACAATTTGATTGGTTGTGTTCTGCCATATCATGAGACTAATCTATTTGTGAGAGTTATTCAACTTTTAAATATAAAAAGCCCTACTCATAAGTGGCATTGGATGGATCCAATAAGGGTAAAGTATTTAACAGATGCAAGTTGGGAGAAGCCTGAGGGACTTTATTAATAATATCTTAACACTTTTACTAGGCTTGTGAACATGGTCCACCTGTTTTTGTGGTTGGTTGTAGAACTATGCTGAAAGATTTAATTACAGGGACGGAACCCACATGTTCTTTCTGCTATATTTCTTTGAAGAGAACATTGATATTAAAAAGCTTTAATTGTAATTACTCTTTGTTTTGACTAAGTTAAGTATGTTTTTAAGGTGCAGGTATTTGCTACTGCTAGCAAGATATGTCAATTACTAAAATTTATGATTATTTGCATGTAGGTTACATGTAATGCTCTTTATTGTCTGTCTTAATGTAGATATAAAGAATTTCAGAGTAATGTGTGGATTTCCGTAACTTACTTCAGTTTAAATGGTGCTAAGTGATCAGTAGGATTAATTTAGAGATTATATCAGTTTTTACTTTGTATGCTTTACTTTATGCTTGACATTACTCTCGAGTGTACTAACTTTACTTTTTTTTCACTGTGCAAAGAAACCTGGAGTCCCACTGGCAAGGGGTACAGTCATTACACACTGCTACAAAGACCTGGATTTCATGGATTTCATCTGCAGGCTGGTGGCAAAATCTGTGAAGGTTGTTCACTTATTCTAGAATATTGTTTGTTTGTTGTCACTTGGTTTTCCCCATATTTGTATAGTGGTGTGCTATTTAATAATATTTTGAATTACATATCAAATAGTAAAAGGAATCAGTTTTTAGTAAACAATATGAAGATTTCTTATTAATTGTGTAGATGGTAGTCTATAAGAAGCTCTTATAAGGAAATGGCTGAGAACCAATGAGCCTTGACAAAACAATTTGGCAATACTGTATTGCTTAAAGATACTGTATTGATTTGAAGTACTTAATTGTCTTAATTTCTTTTATAAACTCATTCTTGTTATTTTATATACATGTTATAACTGTGCTTTGAATTTCCATACCTCTTTTGGGGGTTGTCATGGATGTTTTAAGCATACATCTTCAGATGTTAATGAGAACATAAAATTGTGAATGTTAGAAGGTGAGCACATTGGGTTTGTTCAGCTAATGTCAAATAGAGGACTAGTTCTATAGTTTCAGAAGGGTAAGATGTATGACAATTCCATTTATTTAGAGAACTGAAACAAATGTGCCATCAGACTAAACAAAGCACACACAAAAACAAGGTTGTTCACAGATGTCATAGGAGGTGTTAAACATATACCATTTAACTTCTTGGTTGTACAGTTCTTTGAGTTGAGCATTACACCAAAATCACAAGTGATTTAGGTTACTTATTTTGATTAATTACATTAGGAATAGCACCCATTTCCTTCTGCCTTGTCTTGGAGGAGGAGCAGTAATTTCTGGTGAGGGCTGCTGCTAGGAGGAGGTGATGACTTTGGTTGCGCCAGCATGAGCTGATAGAGCATACAGGCTGGAGTTGTGAGGTTTTGGTGGTCTTGGGGAAGCCATATGTGCGTTTCCACTTTCCCTGATATCTGAACAACTGATTTTTTTTCTTGTGATCCAGGTCTTTTCAGAGTGTCCTGGCAACTCTGCTCAATTGAGAGTTCTTCTTGTGTTTTATGCTTCCACCATTGTATCAGCTCTTGGAGCTGCAGAGAAGATAACAGACACTATAGTCTCCATGCTGCTCCCTTACATCCAAAAGGTACATGAAGCTTTGTTTTCCTTCCTGTGTGATGAAGTGTACTGTGTTCTGCAGGCATGCACCTGCAGATAACCTTTAGGAGGGACGTTCTGTGTGCTACACATATTGTACCACTCTTAGACTGCTTTGAAATATCAGGCAGGTGAGGGTCCTTGAGAAAATAAATGGTTTTTCACACCTCAAATGGACACTTTTAAGAACTCTGTTTCCTACCCAACATGAGGAATGGAGCTGTGAGAAATGGGCACACAGTTTGAATGAGCATATTTTCCTAAGAGATTTATCATGCTAGAGCAGGAGGAAGTGGAGGCAGAGTGGACAGCCTGCTTTAATATCCTCTTTCCTCCAGGATTGTTGCTTTGTTAATGAACAGAGCAGCAGTCAATAAATCTTATTTATCTGTGCAACCTGCATGATAGCTTTTTCTTGAAAGTTGAGTTTATAGAGCCCTTACGCATTAACACATGGAGAAGGAGATAGTGTGATTCCATGGATGTAAGAATAAAAATTATTTTTATGTTAATGTACTCCTTTGTGTTATTCTGTGTTAAAAATTCACCTTTATCTCTTCCTAGGGTTTGAAATCCTCTGTACAGGATTATAGAGCTGCAACGTACATGATAATCTGCCAGATGACAGTAAAAGTGACGGTAGAGACTTCACTGGTGCATTCCTTGATGTTACAGATAAGCAAGACATTGTCTAAAGTGCCCTTATTAGTCAGGGATGGGCTGGCTTGCTTGAACCTACTTCTACAAACTCAGAAAGGAGATAAACTTGGGAAAAAGTAAGTCTACATGGATTACATTTTCCCACTTTTTAAAATCTCAGGCTCCACTTAGATAAATTGAAATTTTTATATCCTCATCATTAAAGGGATACTTCCCTGTCAGAAATTTTGGTGGATTATATTTCAAAGGGCCCTTTGGCTTACTTTGAAAATTTGTGTGCTTGCTGCACTAAGGAGTTTCAGTGGTGTGAGTCTGTCATCTTTTGGTCCTTCTCCTTCCACTTCCCTTAGTAAAACATTGCTGTCAATGTGCAAAACTGAACCCTGTCAAGTGAGAGGTTTTCTAGAAAGCAGAATAATGTTATTGCAAATTTGAGCTTATTTGAGTAGCTTGGAAAAAAGAAGTTCTGTCCCTTCAGTGGAAGGGCTTCAGAGTTCGTGTAGTTTAACACCTGAAGCATGAGTGGTTCTACACCACCACTTCTTAGGTCTCACAGGTCAGGTGTTCTCCTGGAGGTTTATGTAGTAGGTGCACTCCCATGGATCTGTCTGCCCTGCCCTGATACAGTTAGCTAGTGCTGTTAACATGCAGTTGAACACAGTGATGGAAGTCCCACGTGCTACAGGCAGTTTGCTTGCTAACAGGGAGGTGAGCATGGCTATTCCAACAGAAAAAACCTTATTAGGGATATGTTCAGTGATTACCTCCAGACACTTGAACACTCATAAGTAGAGGATAGCACGTTAAAAGTGAAGGTATGGGGAACTCAGGACAGGTATGTTAGTTATGTTATGCAGCATCCAGTCGGGCGAGTGGAAAAGGAGACAAGATGAAACTCTGTATTAGCAGAAGAGAAATTGCTTCTACTTTGAGGATCTGTCATTGAGCTGTAACTTCTCATCTCTTCCTTTTGCTGCTGCTGAATGATAGGTATGCCCCTTACAGTGTGAGGATATCTCTTCCTGCAGTCCATACAAGTATTTTTTTCTTATACTAGCAACTTCAGAAAAAATATAGGTATATTCACATGCCATTGCAGCAGCTGTGCTCAACATGACTGGCAGTGCCCTGTTTTCTTGGATATTAAATAAGCCAGTAAACTTATGGCAGTGGAACCCTTTGAATCTTTTCAGCGTTTATTTACAATGAGGCTGTTACCTGATGCTGAAAATTGAATCCTTGGGAAGTTTGCATGGTTTTGAAAGTGTTGGTAATCCAGATGAGTATACATACTTGGTTTTGTTTTCTCCTTCTTCCATTGTGCAGGCCATTTAATTATCTGTGCAAGATCCCAGAACTGGTAGGACTTTTGCAAGGTCTGTCAGCAGGCTATGATATCTCTCCTCTTCTGCGTTATCTCTTGCCTCACTTTGTTCACACTGTGGTCAAAAGTGGTACAGGTAAGTTAGCACATGCTCTTTTTAAAATTTTGTTTAGTCTTAAGGACAGGTAGCTGTGGTAAACATCACAGCAGTGTAATTTTGGTTGCTTCTTCCATTGAAACTATGCCAATACATGTGAAGATCTGATTGAACTTTTATGCGTTTGTTGCTCTTTCTTTATCCGGGCCCTCCTCCAGGGAGGAGGCTATTTTAAGCAATGTTATACCTGTATCAATTTGATTTAGATGCTGATTTGCAGTATTTCAGCAGTAACTTAATTTTGATGTATGAAGTTTCTGACTCTCAGAGATGTGTTGTAGTACTGCCAGTTTTTCTTAGGTGGATTACATGTACTCTATATGTAGTTTAATTAGTGGATATCTGTTTTTACTTATGAATTAAATGTGCTTGGGAACAGTCTGGGACAGGCTGACTGGGATGTGGCAGTAGCCTGTGTCTGCATTACTGAGTCCGTTTGCACTGTGGCCTTGTAACCACTTAAACAACTGGAAAAACTGTTTGTTAAAAAGATCCAGATTCACACAAAGGAGTGCTGTAGGGAGTTGCTGGCATGGGTTGTAATAGCAGGTCTGTAATATTCCAAAACGTATTTGAATTTATTGGTAGCAATCCAGCCTTTGGCATTTTAATGACATTGGTATAAAGCATTTCTAGCAGCTCATGGAGATTTAGTATTAGAACTTTGTGGTCTTCAAGTTAAGTGCTCGGCTCACCAGATGTACAAGCCTGTACAAGCTGTTAGCTCTAATCAGAACAAAGGGCTTATTTTCAAACTGTTGTTAATCTTTTATAATTGTGCATTGTCCTTAGAGGAGCAAGAAGAATCTGAAGAGACCGAAAATGACATTTACATCAGGCATCTGCAAGCTATTCTTGAGAGTGTACCACTGGAAAAGGATTTAGATTGCCTGCTGGCTTTGTGAGTTGACTTCAGTCATTTCTGGTTTAGTAACAACTAATTCCTGACAATGGCATTAGTATTATATGAGCATGTTTTTCTGAGTTTGTAATTAGCTCCAATCCTGGATTTTGAAACTTAAACATTCAGTAACACAGAAGAGCTATGCTTTTAGCACTTGTGGGAGTACTTCTGGGACAGAGTGAAACTTCAGGCCAGAAGCAAATCTGTAGTTGCAATAAGGATTGCATATTAATCCTAACCAGATTAGCACTGTGCTTTATAATAGTAATGGAAACTGTATTATGCAAAATATGGTGGCTTTTCCTTTTGTTTGTAATTTTAGCAAGTTTCTTGAAGAATTTATCTCCTATGGTACAGAGTTTGAATCTAATCCCACCAAAATGGCTGCACTCAATCAAAGGATTCTTCCTCTTATCAGACTTCTTGAGAGAAAGTAAGTTCTATTTTTCTGTGACAGACCCACAGTCTGTAGAATGGTTATGTCAGCTATGATCCTGGCTTATTTAGGGTCATAAACACAGTATTCTTGCCAAAATAGATGTAGAATAAATAACTAAATAAATGACTCCTAATCTTTGTCCAAATTTTATATTACGTATCTGTCCTTATATATTTTGTTATCACTGTAATACATGGACACAGACCTACTGGCTTTGTACAGCTGTTTGCTGTACATGACCTGTTCTGCTCATCATTTATCCTAGTGGTCTGCACATGATTCATCTGTGTTCCAACATAAGGAATTATTTCCTTTGCAAAGCTACGTAAAATATCTGGTTCAGATGAGTGTCTGTACATTCAGTTTCCTTGTATTCCCTTGTATTTCTGTAGTAAATACATGTTCTTCTGTAGTGCTCTGTGGAAAATGGTGGTGGTTATGTCTGTTGGCAGGTATCCTAAAGCCTTAGACTCTGTGTTGGAGAAGCATCTGGAAGACTGCACAGATGAGGCTGAACAAAATCTTTTTCACCAGTTTATTTCTCTTTCGTTAAGCTGTGGCAAATACAAGGTAGGTAGAAGCTCAGATTGTGATCCTAGCTCTTATCTGGTTATACTGTCAGAAGGCTGATTTTTGGCAAAGTTCTGCTCTCTGTTCATCTTCATAAACAAAATCTCTACCATTCCCCAAAAAAAAAACCCAAACAAAACTGAAAAAACTCAAGCAAAAAAACCAAAACCACAAAACTACTCACAAAACCCAAACATAAAAAGCTATCAGATCTTTTAAGTTTGTGTTTATCATGAGCAGTCATGAGTGTGAGCTTTTTTCCATGGTTAAAATTTATACATTTCCACCTGCTCCGATTGCTATCAAAAAGTGTTTTTTCTTAGGAACATAGCCACTACATAGACTAATAGTTGATAGTGACAACACAGTACTGCCCAGCAAGGCCTCATCTTACTTAAACATGTTGTCAGTGTGAGAAGTGTCTTTTTGGGCAAGCTGACAGTTTTATCACTGGAAGAAGGAGGCTTGTTCTCTTCTTGCATTGATTTTATGAAGGTTTACTGTCAGTAACATGGAAGAATAGAAATTCAGCCTAAGATGGAATAACCATGACTGCAACAGATCTGTCCAAGAAATTTATTATTAAGAGATGGTTACTCTTATGGCTGTTTTTTGCAATGATTGAAAGACTGAAAACACTTAGGAAAATATGGTAATTACATAAAGAACCACTTCATGTATTTTTTTTTAATTGATTTAACAAAGGCACAGATTCTGTAACTGAGTAACAAGTGGATTAACAGAAAGACTAGGCATGCAGAATGTAAGCATTTGACTCTCTTCCAGCGTTTAAGGTTCCTGAGATAAGTGAGTACAATTGGACTGGCAGCGATGCCCTTCTAAAAGTTTCTGTCTATGCTCTGTCACACTGACATTGTCACTACAGCTTTCTCAGAATTCTTAGATAAGTGTAATGCTTTTCTAGGACATAACAATGTCTGTGGCTTACTGTATTTTTGAAGCTATCTTCAAAAACTGTGTGCAAAAGTGAAGAAGTGCAAATTTGAAACAGTTATACAACGTCATTGTACTGTAATTTAACTTTTTAGGCCTTGATTATACAGGCTTTATTCTGGTACAAAAAATTGGTTAAGAATGTCTCCCATTATCCTTATGTATATGTAAAGTACTTTTAACAAGCAATGAGTCACTGTGAAATCTGTATTTCAGTTTCTGGAAGACTCTGATACCTCCCTTCTGCTTAGTTTGAACCATCCTCAGCCTGCTGTGCGGGTCCTGGCTCTTCAGCATTTGAAAGATGTTATTGAAACATCAAAGGTTTGTGTCCTGAATCTCTCATGGAACTGACTTAACACAGAACATCTTCAAAAAGCTTTTTGCCAGACTTACCACTGCAAGATGAGTGGTATGTTAAACTGTGCATATGCCATCCTTGCTGGTTTTCACGGTGTTCTCCATAGGTTTCCATTTTCCCATATTCTGGAGACTAGATACAATTCTCGTATATTAAGATGCTTGCATTCTAAGATAAAATCTGAGTTAATGAATATTTGTAGTTTTCTTTCTTTTGTTGTTAAAAGTTAGTCTGCCTGTGAGGTTTAATGTAGATGATACTACTACTTCTCTTACACTAGAATTCAGCTATTTCATTAAAAATCTGTAAATTGCGATTTTTTTTTTTCCCCTTTGACTCCGTTTTCCTGTATTTTTTCAGGAAGGCTTTGATCAGGCTTTCATAGAAGAAGCAATTTTTAGTCGGCTCAAGGATGACAACAGGGATGTTGTAATGTCTGCTCTCAGTTCTTTGGAGGTAAGTGTGTACTTTGATGTGCAAGATTTTTGCTGGTCTTGAATATGGGTTTCTGCAATGTGTTCTATATAACTGCCTGTCTTGTACTTGTGTCTTTAGTGTATGACTTCTATCCTTTAACAGGATGAAGCAGCACATACTTGAGAGCCTTGTGCTGTTTGCCACCTCACAATGCCCCCCCAAATCTCTGCTACTTGATCCTTCCTAAAGTGCTTGCGCTTAACCCGATTTTATGATTTTTTTTTAATGTAGCTACTAAGGCATATTTAAATCTTTGATTATTATTTGAGGTGTGCTTCCTGCTTGTTCTGTACCTTTTTTATTAAAACATAAGCCATGCTGTCTGCCTTTTGGAGGGCAAATTGTGCAGTCACAAGTCATTATGCTAGTGAGAAGTGCTCACTTGAGTTTTTCCATGTGTGAGTCATTCGGTCAGTTGATACTGGCAAAGTGCTGAACTCCAGCTCAGGTTTACTGGATGGGTCTCTGGTATGCATTGTACTGATTGTTTCCAGCTAGAGTAACAATCTGTCTGCGTTGTTTCTGCTAGTAGTAGTGGACAATATTATTAGCAGTAGCATAATTGGTCTTCTGTGTTCATTCATTCTTAACCACTGAAAAATAGGAATAGAAGCACGTGAGTGCTCCTTTAAACTTTAGTATCCTTTGCTAATGTGCTTTATATTTTTGTCATCCGGATGCAGTGTAAAGCAAAAGTTTATTTTGAATTTTACCAATCATTTTCACTTTTGATAAATTCTCCATACTTTAATATATCAAAAGGACATATTGGGCAGCCTTATGACTTCCGCTTACCCTGATAGTATTTTCATTACATCAGTAGGAGTGCAGATAATGATGTTCGATCTCTGTTTCCACTTGGTATAGCAGATGCGATTTTCATTATGATTGGTAAATTATTTTGTATATTACTGTGCTTTTATTCATTTTTCTTGATTACTTTTCAGATTTTCAGGAAACAAGTCAATCCAGAAGTCATAGTATCAAGTCTTTTAAACATCTTCCAGAGAGCTGATCTTTCAAAGGATGGAAAGTGGTATGTTTGTGTCTTTTTTCAGACTACATTATTTCTGTATAAATTAATTATTTTAAAAGTAACTCTAAAGAATACTTTAAAAAATTTTTTTCTGTACAAATGCTTTTTGTTATGCTATCTCCATGCTGAATTACAGGAGAGCTGTTCAATTATTTGCATACCATTTTCCAGTAATTCCTTATTTGCTATCACTGCTATTTGGATTCAGAAAATCACTGTGGAAAATAGAGAACAAATCAAATAAATTGTTGCTGGTATGACTGAGCAGTGTATTTTGAGCATGATTTGTTCTCTTATAGGTACAAAGTTTTGGAGCGAGCAATAAAACTTTTGGTCAAAGAGGAAATTTTGAAAGAGAAGAAAGAACTATTAGATGAAGCAGTAATGCAGTTGTTACCTTTCATGGTGATCACTGATGCAAATTCAAAATCTTCAGATTGGAAAATGGCTGTTTGTCTGTCAGAGTCTGATCTCTGCTCCTTACACCCTTTACTGAAAGGCTGGCGAGAAGGTAAAGCATTAATTGTAACTAATTGGGTAAGAGAAAAAGTATGACAGGTTAGGACAACACCCTTATTGAACCTAAACACTTACAGAGACTGGCTGTCATTAATGGGCTATTGTGCTGTGACTGGGAATGGAGTTCTTCAAAATCTCTTTGAAAAGATGTAGAAATTGTCTAATATGTTTCTGACTGATTCTAAATAGTATTGAGCCACTAGTGTATTAATATGTGATTTATATACCAAGACTATCTGATTTTTTTTTTCCCTTGGAGTAGCTCTTGAAGAGACAATTAAATCTACCAAGTCTTCAGAGGTGATTGGAGTGGCCAATGAGAAAATGATTCTGTTGCTTTCTAAAAATTTGACTTCAGGGGATCCTTCCTTACTATTGCAAATGGTATGTGTACCACGTTACCCTAACCATAATAAATTTTGCTATAGTAGAACAAATGAGATATACAAGAACTTTGTATGCTCTTCTTAGCACTAGTATGCTTATCACCAAGCTGCTAAGCAAATATAAATACTCATGTACGTCCATACATATATTAACAAACCACAATACAATCTAGATAAAACAGATTTCTTCCTTAACATAAGGAAAAGAAGTGGTGGAGCTATTGTCTATTTGAACAAATGATTAGTGTAACTAAATTTAAGGAATTTTTAGTTTCCTGGAAAAAAAATGAGAGAGAATAAATAAGCAAGCATACCTGCAGATAGTTCATAGAAACAGATGTTTGTACATTCCCAGATTCCAAATAGTATCATAACAGCAGACAATACCTATGATTACCTATGATAGAAGGTAAAAAGAACTTAACTGAACATGCAAATAAAAACCAGTCTAAAGTCATAGTGAAGTCCCACTGTATTACAGCCTTTTTGTTGTTATTTTTCCTCTGCTCTTTCTTCTAAGGTTGATGACCTGATACTCGTTGCTGAAACAGAATCTGACAGTGTGAGACAGAAAATAACTACTCATGTAGTTGGTTCATTGCTTGTTCAGTGCTGCTGCAATACACAGATGAAGGAAAATTATTTTTCAGTGGCTATCAGAGTCTTCTGCTTCTTGGATAAAAAAATAAAAAATCTCAGAGCTTGTGATCCAGCAGAGGTAAGATGAAAACAGTGTGGAGAGGGCATTTTTTTCTGGAGAAAATCTGTAGGAACAATGTTCAGAAGGAGTTATTTCTGCATCTTGCTGCTATCTTTTTTTTCCTTTAATTTTTATGTATTATTGCTATCAGAGTTTTCTTAATTTATTTTGTTGTGAAACAGTTTGGGGGTTTACTTTTGTGTGTAAGTAGCCCAGGTGAGCAGAGCTTTGTTTCTGTATGTGCATCCCTTCACACACACATAGTGGTAAATGGTAATTCGTAATTAGTTATTCTGACCTCAAATAATGAGTTTTTTATATGCACATATTTGAAAGATATGGATTATGTTGCTGGAACAGAGCTAAATTAAAATATCAAACTGAATATCCACAAAATGTTGTAACTCCTAATCTCTCTGAAGAGATATTTTACTCTTCTGTTCCCTCACTTATGTACACTGTTAACTATGGTAGAAGGAGCTGGTGTAGATTTTCAAACTGCAGATGCAAGTTTTAATGTAAAATTAGAAATGTAATCAAATGTTGCTGTGTTTTACTGCTAAGTTTCTGTTTTCTGTTGCATGGAATTATGACAGAATACATTAGAATGAATTTTCATTCACAGGAAACTCCCCTAAATTGGTCCATTGAAACAATAGAGGAAACTGTGGTGCCTAAGGACTTGTTAAGTGCATATATAGAAAAACTCAATAGTGATGAAACTACTCACACAGAAGAGTCAGCTCTATTCCTGTTCTTACTGAAAAACTTCATTAATGGCCTCAAACCTCCTCTGTCCTTTTCAAAAGGTAGGTGTTAAGAATTTGACTTTCTCTTACACCAGTGAAGAAGAAAAGTTTGTGGTTTTTTGCTTTGGAAATTGTTTGAAACAAGGAAATCCTGCTTCCCTAAGCTTCTCGCTTATTGAGATCTTGCTTACTTGTGAACATAAAGTCAACCAAATGTACTGTCTCCTTTTAACTAGAGATGTCTGTTTTCTTTTGGCTCCTGAAGGTGTTTGTATGCACCCACTGTGTCTTATTTATAACCTGTATTTTTTAGAGGAATCTTGGTGGAATCCCGAATCCCTGAATCAGGATAGCCAAGACTACCTGCATCTCCTTCTGGGGCTGTTTGACCTGCTTGTCACTGAAGCTAGTGAGGGAAGCAATGCTGTTCAGTACAGAGCATTAATGAATCTCTTACTTAAGGTATTACTTTTGCATTTGTTGCACTGAATTATTAGTCAGCAACTATTATGCAGTTACATTAATTTTTAGAAAAACTGAGAAAAATGGTAAGCCGTTCATGCAACACTGCTTGTGGCAAACAAAATTACTGTGAGAAGATGAAAGCCTAAGCTTCAGCTGGCAACTTAACCCTAATTAAATGTTATAATGGAAAACTAGAGTTAAAAAAATGAATACAGAAGCAAACCAGTTGAAGCAAAGTTGAAAACATAACACTGAGTTATTTGGAGGACAAGGTCAAGAAGTTGAAGTTCAAGCTAAAAGTTTTGGTTCTATCTAGAAGCAAAAGGAGGGGTTTCTTTGTAAAACTTGTTGGTGTTTAAATAAGGAAACTGAAAGGAAAACTTAGAAGAGACTGTATATTTCCTTATTGCGTCACCTCATGGTTTTTCACATGCATCAGGTGATGCATTTTTGTGAAGAGACTAAGGAAGCTGGGCCATTTTGATTTTAGGTGCCAGGGAGTAATAACTCTGAGGAAATACATAACTCTGAGGAAAATGGAAACAAGTAATTGACACAAAGCTGCTGGTGTGTTTGCAAGAACATCACATGACAAACAAATGGAAGAAGGAAAGAATAGCAACGGTTTCATAACAAAACTTGTTTCTGATATTAATTCATGTATATAACTGTCTCATTATTAGTCACTCCAAGATCTAGTGAAATTGTATTGACATTAAGCTGCTAAAGAGATTTGATTCAGTGCCTGGCTAGTTAACAGCTGTCAGCAGGAAAGGAAGGGAGGTTATTTTGGTGGGAGTTTTTGACTGAGCAAGCTGGGTCATACTGCACAGAAGAAGAGAGAAGAAATTTGAAGGAGAGACTACAGAAAGTTTGTGAAAAGGGGTTGATAATGTCCTAGGGTCTTATGAAGGTAACAGCTGCAGTAATAATTTACTCCTTTCACTTGTGGAGTACTCTGGTCTCCAGTTTTGAGGGGATATAATCTGAAAGGGACAAGACATATTAACTTTTCTAAAAAAATAGAAAAAAATAACTAACTGAAACTTCAATCTTAATGTACTTGTGGAAAAGAGAATAGCAAGAGTATGTCAAGAGCTGTATCAGTTGTTCTGTCAAGCTGTGTTTGGTCTGTGGGATGTTGGGTGGGCACTCTCTGTTTGATAAATGAAGTGTTATTAGGATTCCAAGAGCAACTTACAGACAGAATGCATGCTAGCTGTTGACAGACCATGTACTAAGCAAGAACTTTAAATTGATTTGGGATAGTGTTAAGCAAAGATGTAAGTGCTTCAATTAAACTCATTAAACTTTTCAACAGAAAGTTCCTAAAGCAAAGTTAAGGTGATTGGATGTAAATGTGTGACAAACTGAGTTGGGTCTTCTTGGAGCAGCTCTTACTCTTAGTGGGTGAAGGCACTCTGACCCTTGTCAGGAAATAAAAGTCCTTCATTTTGCACATAACAATTTTCTTGCGCAGTTGACGTACTATACAAATGTTCCTATGGATGTGTTTTCATTTTGTTAGGATTAAAAGAATCCTTTCTAATAACTATAGACAAAAAGTTGTCTCTTAAGTAAGCCAGGTGTTAAGTAACATCTGTACTTGTATATACATGCAAGCATCTACTCAATAACTTCTTTCTTCCCAAGACACTGTTTCTGGTTCTTTAGTTCTCTTTTAGTGTACTCCTTTATGGGTGGTTTCTTAGATGTTTTGAGTAGTAGTTTGCCAAATAAATTAAAGAAGAACTTTTCTCATTTTTTCCTTTCTCTTTTTGAAATTTTTTAACATTTAAGGTCCATCTAAAAGATTCAGAGGTTCTCTTCAAATTCCTTTCCATTTTATGGACTTACAATTATAACCTTTCAAATCATCTAAACTATGAAATAAATGCAATGCTACAGACTCAAGCTCTATATATTGGCTATGCACTGCTTGAATCACAAACAAACCAAAAAAAGAAACAGCTGCTATTGCCATCATCTCCAGGTAAAGTAAAACAGTATCTGTCTCTCCCTCATCTTAAGACTTTACCGCATTATTTTTTAATTTTGTCCAATTTCACTATTATTTTTGCCATGAGGGGTATCTGTAGTTATGTTTAGCTGCACTAAGCTGAGTCAGCTCTCTTTCTTGCTGATTCACCAGTCCAAACTTGGAAGTAGGTGAAATCACTTATTTTAAAATTTTAAAATTGTTAAAGGAATACAGTGCAATGCTGAAGAAGTCAATTACAGGCCCTTACTTTCTGTGCAGCATAAGGATGTGACAGTCAGTAGCAATATATGAACTCTGAGCTTAAACATGAATGTTAGGACTGTAATGAAGTTCAGAGACATGGATCTGTGAGCTTCGTGTTGACTTGTGTACTCTACAGGTTTACAGTGAAAAGAGAGGACTTTTAAGTTCCAGGGTAATGTTGATGCCTCTTCAGAGACAGCTACAGTAAGAGTCTGATCACTCACTTTATTCTGTTCTTTTCCTCCTTCCTTCCTTCCTTCCCTGATTCTTTTTGCAGTGGTGATATCTTTGCTAATTAACTTGGGTAGTCCTGTCAGTGAAGTTCGAAAGGCTGCTCTCAACTGCCTCCACTCCTTGAGAGGCATAAAGGAGTCTCTATTTCATCCTCTTCTTCAGCATTTGGAGCAAAAGACGGAAGAGATTGTATCTGACCCTACGTACATAAGACAGGTATTTTTCTTATTAAGGTGTACATTAATAAAAGTTTTGTATACTGCTGGGAACTCCCATCTGTTAGAAAAGCAATCAAGTTAACCAGAAAAATTAATTGTCTTTGTAGTCTATAACAGACTGGGGTTTTTCATGTGAATTCATGTGATTTATTACATACAGAGAGGATATAAGAGCCATTAACTGTGATTTATTTACAGATGTCTGTTTATATCTAGATGGCATTGTTATGAAAGCATCAAATAAATGTTGTTTTAAGGCATTTTCATTTCAGGGAAAGAACTTAATTTTCGGTTTGTTAACAAACTAGATTATGGAAACTCTATTTGAGGAGCTTGATACACAACCAAAACAGAAAGGTCAGAAGAAAAAATTGTTGGGAGCTTTGGAAAACATACTTGATTGTGTACAGAGCCCTATTTTCCCATCATATATTGCAAGGAACTTAATGAAAATTCTTCATGGAGTCCATGGTGAGGTAAGTGCCACCTTTGGAGTTGTTTTATGGATTCTGCACTTGATTGAAATGCTGAAATCCAATTTCATTTAGTAATAATGCTGTTAAATAACTTCATAACATATTAGATAATTAGGCATTAAGTTGGCATCTCTAATAATATGTAGTAATGCTGCAAAGTATGGTTTAGTGAAACATAAAACATTTGCATGCTCCATCCAGGAATGTAATGGCTCCATTGATATTACTCAAAAAGACTGTTTCAGAAGATGATTTTTCCGTAAGAAATTTATTACCTTGGTTAGATATTGGTGAATAATTTATTACCTTGGTTAGATATCAGTGAATATAGTTTTATGTGCAGAATTGCAAGGTATTAAGTAGTACTATCGATTTTATTTATATATATTAATCTACTCTTATCTAGCACATTCAGAATTGTCTTAAGTGCTGAAAAACACGTGAGTCCAAAGTTCAAAAAAACTGAATTAAATTAGAATTTTTATGCTCTGTTTTGGTTATACGTGTCTTGAAAGGATTGCAAACTGCATAGAGGGTGGGTGTTTTTTCCTCATGTTTGGGTTTGTTGAAGACAGCAGTCATAAATCCATGAAAAACATTGCCTTCTTTCTGTATTTTAAATTCATGAAATACGACTCTGCAAAGGAGAATAGCAAAGTAACACGTGATCATGTACTCGTGGTAATCTCGCTTTAAGTATTGCATTTTTCTTCTTGAACAGCTGATTAAAATACTTTATGCAGTGCATTACTAGAGAGGGGATATTGCAGTACAATGAAGCTGTGCTACTGGATGTTTGTTAAATTGAGTATGGATAAAAATTTACATTACGAATTTTCCCTGTTTTCAGATGATTCTTTCTCACCTCTTGCCTGCACTAGACCGGTTGCTAGAGAAGGTCTTTAAGAAACCTGAGGTAATGTTGAAAGATGAAGTTATTCTCCTGCATCTAATCCTTGGAAAGTTTAATGAATATTCAGCAACCCTCTTGTGCAAAGATCAACAGAGTCTGGATTTATTTATCAAAAGTCTGCATGCTGCTAAGAAAATATATGAAGAAATTCCACCATTTCAGATCACAGCACTGGGGCAGGTATGGATTTAAGAAAGACCTTTAATTTATTTTTTATGCTTGAAGAAACTAGCAGCATTTAGGACTGGATTTACAAGGAGTCCACAGCTTTTGACCTGTCTTTCTTTTAGTACAAGTTTCTTTGTAGTGCCTTTGAAACATCTAAACAGGCTGCAAAACTTTCTCTCTTAAAATTTTCAGTGAAATTGCTTCTTTTTCTATTTTTTGCATTATGACGAGCAAAATAGAAATACTGTATTTTCATGCAGATGAATCATTACAGATACTACTGTTCAACAGATCTTAGGATTTGTCAGGCAACAGCTTTACTTAATGGATTTTTCTTAGGAAAAATTGTCAACAAAATACAGTAGGTGAGAAATAGTCTCATTTGAAGGAGGCTACAAAACCAGGCTTTCTGTTAGCCCGGTGTTGGCATATGCTTCTCAGAGGCTGAGAACACAAGTTTGTTCCTCCCACCAGGCAAGTTGTGTGAAAAATTGCAGGAATCAAAATGTAGGTTGAGTATTTCTCAGGTATCTAATTTATATCTAAGTATTCCTGGGTATATACAAATAAATAGTTAATATGCAAATTTTTGCCATACTAACAATCTGTATGATTGTGCATGTCATGCATAATCTAACATATGGAATTCTGTGTCTTGTGATTTTCTTCCCCTCTTAGACTAAACCTCTCAGCGTCCTTTCTTTTTTCTCTTTTGTAGATTACTAAACCATTTTTTGCAGCTGTGTCAGATGGGATGGTGCAAGAGAAGCTGCTAAAAGTACTGTTTGACTTACTCTTAAACTGTAAGAACCCACTTTGTGCCCAGACAATTAGCAGTGTGTTTAAAGGGGTAAGTGGCAAATTCCAGAACACAGAAATGTATTCAAACCTGTTGAAGTGTGACTTTTGTGCTACTACATTCAGTAACACTCATTGCATTATTATTGTTTTGTTTCAGATTACAGTGTGTGCTGAGCAGATTGTCAGAGAACTGGAACCTCCTGAAAAAAACAAAAGTCTGGCCACTGTTCAACAAACTAGAAGACAGAAAATGCAGCAACAGAGGTAAAATAACTAGAAACCCACAAATATTCTCTCGTACAGTTTGAAAACACCACATGTCTTAATGCAGTGCATAGTTTGTATGGAAAGCATAAACATCTATTTCTTCTTTTTCTCTGCACAGTAAAGTAGCCCTGAGCCACTTTGGGATGGAGAAAACCAACTTATGTTGCTGTTTGAGAACTGATGGTAGATCAGTTAAAAAAATATGCAGCATTTTTAATCTTGATATTTGCTTTTATAAAATCTGGCTTGACAAAGTTGAACAAGATTCATTTTTGTTGATAGTAAGGTTGGTTTGTAATACAGATGCATGGACAGATGACATATGGCTGAAACCTACAGATGCTCATCAAAATGTTCCTATTGACTGAAAAACAGTATTTTGTTTTGTTGAAACAGTAATATAATCAAGCTAATTTTAAGTCTTTTTCTTGTTTCTTCTCTCCATTCTTCTAAGGAGTAGGAGCTGTTTTGTCCGCTGCACTTATTCTCTTCTTTAAACATTCTTTCAGCCATTGTTGAAACAGGATACTGACCTAGAACAGTTGGTTTGACTTAGAATAGCTGTTCTTATTTTAGTTCACTTGATCATTTCTAACAATTGCCACCTATGAGATCGATCCATCTTTTAAATTGCATCTATCAAAATTTAAAACACACAAGCTCACACACAGCCCCATTGCCTGCTCCGTCAGAGTGTTAACCACTGGTAATTCCCAAGATGCAAGTTTCCTGAATGGCAAGTAGATCATAATTTGGATATTTATCTGGCAATAGATTTTATTTTTTTCCCCAGAAGTCTGCTTCGTTGTGTACAATCTTTGTATACATAGAAAGCATGCTATACTCGCTTCTTTTTTCAAGTTTGATCTAAATTTTTTGTTGATAGTTTAAAATGTGTTGCTGCTTCAATCAAAAGCCACCTCTTCCTGGAGCAGTAGTTAAGGACATTGCTATGTGAAAGAAAATAATTTTTTTGTTGTTTACATGTTTGTGTGTTCCCTGAAACACTGTACTGTTTATTTCCTTTGCAAATGTATATCCTGGTTGTTTGTCTTCTTAGAAAGCCTCAAGATGCAGAATTAGCACCAGAAACAAGCAACTTCAGCTGGCAGAGGGTTATGCTTATTCTGGAATTACTGCAGCATAAGAAGAAACTTCGACGTCCACAGGCATTGGTACCTGCTCTTTTTAATCTGCTGAGCAGGTAATGGTGCTCTCATAAAGCAGGAGTCCTTGAGCTTCCTCTTGTGCAACAGACACTGTAGAGCTTTAAAATATGGGCTACTTTGTCTCTGCTTTGTTGCCATACCTTGTATCTTAACTTGCCTTTGTTGCTTGCACTTCTTTTGTGTAATCAGAGGAGAGGAATGGGAAGTGATTACAATTTTTTCTCTCTTTAAACAATGTGATAAGCTTTTTAAGATTTTTACCTGATGCATAGCTTCTTAACTGAAAACTGTCAGGCAGAGGGCTTGGGATTGACCAGTCTCGTGTCTTCAACAGAGTTATATGATACTCTAAGTTTTAAAATTCCTCCCAATGTGTTATGGAATAGTCTTTGTCCAGTGCAACATAAGAAAACTATTGCTTTCCTGCCAGCCCTATCTCCAGGCACTTAAAAAAGTTTGCATCTAGACTGGGTATTTGTCTTTCTTTCCTTATGACTTGCCTTTACATAGACTGGCAGTCATAGTTCCAGTTAGAGTTTTAGCAGTGCTTTGGTAAATGTCTTTTATTAGACCAGTTGATGCATTTGAAACAAAAAAAGAAGAGATACTTTTTGGCAAAGGCTTTAGAAGCCTCAGTTTAGAACTTATGTAGAATTAGAATTGTAGTTTTTCACCTGTATCTTAATACACAGTTTCATCACTTATTTTTCTGTTTCCTTTTTCAATCTCTATGTTTTTTCCTGAATGTATAGGTGTCTGGAACCTATGGCATCTGAAGAAGAAAATATGGAATATACAAAGCAGCTGATCCTCAGCTGCCTGCTAAACATTTGTCAGAAATTGTCATCAAATGGTAGCAAAGTCCCAGCAGGTAAAAATCACCACTCATTTCTTGGTACTTCTCTCACCAGTACACCATTAAAACAATGGTCTCTAACTGGGTTTTTTGAGTCTACACTGCATTGTTGAGAGATTCCTTTCTAAGGGTATACAAGTTTTCCTTCCTAATCATTTTTTGTAGATCCATTAGGTATGGTTTGCAAATTGAAACCAGTGTTTGAGTGTGCTGTTCACTCCTACATGGTTGACCTTTAAAGTTTTAATCAATGAATGTATTTTACTTGCAGATATCCTTGACAAAGAAAAGTTCAATGTGGAACTGATAGTTCAGTGTATCAGGATATCTAAAATGCCCCAGACACACCACCACGCACTGCTGCTCCTTGGTGCTGTTGCTGGAATGTTTCCTGTAAGTAGCACCAGAAGTTTATGTGTTGGCTCTTCTCTTTGGATTCCAAGTATTGGGTAGAGTGATGAACATACAGAGCTGTTCTATGGGGAGAAACTTTCTGAAAAGAACAAGAGGCAAAATGTACAAGTTCCTACTCTTTTAGGGCTTCTTATTCCATTTTACATTTTACTTTTCTGTCTTGGTGTTTTGGTCACAAGACATTTGTGGCTTGCAATGGAGTGCATTAGAAATGGAACAAGCTTTCTGACAACAGTCCTGCCTCACCTTCCCACTGTGGTCATCATTCTCAGGCCGTGTTTCTTCTTTCCTGGTTTTTATATAAAGAGAGAAAACACCTGCCCTGATAGCACAAGCAATTTTAGAAATTTCTATCTTGTACAACACTGAAAAATGTATTTGGAGTTGATGATAGAACCAGGTTTGTCTGATTTGAATTGATCAAGAAACAGGCCTTTTCTTCTATGGAATGAAATTTGACTGTAAACACTTCTAAGAAAGATTCTTCTACTTCAAACACTTGGAAAGGTAGCATTTTTCCCTAAAGGCAAAACTGTAATGATTCTGACAAATTTTTGGAGTATTTTCTGGTTTTATTGTTTGGTTTTTATTTTGTTTCCATCTTAGTGCCATAACCTGCTATAGGACCAAGTGTTCATTTTACATTAGTGTTGGGTCTTACAAGATTTTCAAAGTTGGAATGCAAGGAAACATTTTGCATCAGTCTCATCACTATTTAAAATCTAAAACACTTCTTCCATTCACTAAAACTGATTGTAAAATGTTCCCATAATTTCTTGGTCTAAATTCTGGCAAAATCTAAGAAACTAATTTTTGAGCTAGTTGACACCTCTGATCTAGCCCTCTTAAAATTAATTACTGTGTTTGGCCAAAAATTAAAATGAGCATGGTTGGTTTACATTGTATGACTGTAGATGTAGATGTTTTACAGATATAAAAAAGATGGGTAGGAAAGGTATGAAAATCACTGGAATCTGTGCCACAATCACATTTGTGCTTCTGCAAATCTCCTCATAGCTGATTTTACTTGTATACCATGTCTTTGAGAGGAAGGATACAAGGTATTTCACTGGACTAAATTCTCAATTTTCACTCTTTAAGTACTTCCTCAGAAGTGTGTCTTTTTAAATATTTAGAACTCTACCAATTGTATAGTAAGTAGCATTAAGGGACAATATACATTTAAAACGATTTTAGGGAGATTTTGCAACATAGTTGTGATTCTGGTGGGTTTTTTATTATAGGACTCTAGGGGCATTTGTGGAAATGAGAAATGCCTTTTGGTATAACATGCATAGCATCATAAACTAATTTCATCTGTTCTTTTCCAGGATAAAGTTCTTCATAACATTATGCCCATTTTTACATTCATGGGAGCAAATGTCTTACGTCTGGATGACACTTACACTTTCCAAGTAATTAACAAGACAGTGCAGATGGTTATTCCTGCTCTTATACAGGTAAATTTGTCTACTTAATGGCAAGATTAATTAAGTAGAGTAAATGATTTAGAATATCAGTGGTAGAATAAGTTTTCAGCTATTCTAGGATTATTTTTAGATAGCTATTAAATTATAGGTAGTAATTGTATTAGCAGACTTCTCTGTGTCTTACTGGGTTCAACAGACTACTGCTTCTTTTCAGTCTTTTCAGTTCCTGCACTTTATAAATGGTTTAGCCAAAATTTTCAGAACTGTACGTGAAGAGGACCTGAAACACACTTTAAATTCAAGCTTTTCATCATAAAAATAGCAGGCAAGTTCAAGTTGGAAGTAAAAACTGGTTATTAGTTCTATACTAATATGTCATGGGCATATCAATAGTAGACATCATCTGAAAGAAGTGGAAAGGTATAATATTTGACCATGCTTTTCTTGTCTGGACCTTTTAGATGAATGGCTATAAACCAAAAAAAAAACCCACATCATCGTTTTCAAAGGGGATGTTTTTTCATTGAGATTTCACTTGCACCAAATAAATCTTAAATCTAGATCATTAATAGATCAAACATGAAAAATGTTACCTAAGTTCCTTATGAAAAAATTAATTGGAGGGGGAAAATGTTGTCTTTTAACAATGGGCTGGGGATTTCCTGGAGTATTTTTAATATGTATCCATGTTTTTCATCCTCTTGCAGTCCTCTGTTAAAGAAATTGAGTTGATGTCTCTCTTTATGTATTTTTTTTAATTTAAAACCTTTCATAGCAGTTAACACAAGTTTTGACAAATTATCCATGGCACACACGAGTATTTCATGTGGCAAGAGCCTAATGTCACTTGCTTGAGATCATGTATATTATATTTAGTCCGCCCTTGAATCCAAGACTCAAACTATCAGGCTTACAGGAAAAGTTTTCAGAAGGATAGGGCATCACTTTCTCTTAAAAATGTCCTGTTTGTTTCAGCTGAAGCTAAGTAGCAGTTTTTCTCTTTTTTTATTTTTTTGTCTCTTTTTTTGTTCTTATGTGAAGCATCTTCCTTTAACACTGATTTAACAGTGATTGAAAACACTGAAAAGAAGCTGTGACTGAAAACTTTATTTTAGAGTACTTGTATTTCCCTTGAGATTATGCATTTAGCAATGCTGCTATCTGGCACTTAGGGCTTTCTCTCATTTTCTGAAATGACAAGAACTTGTACCTGTTTGAACTGTTGTACCTACCTGTACGCAGGCTGAAGACAGTGATTTGTCAGAGACCTCAGGAAGTGTGGAAGAGGTGGTGACAAAGATCATTCGTGTGTTCGTGGATGCCTTGCCCCACGTGCCGGAGCACCGCCGCCTGCCAATCCTGTCCCAGCTGATCAATACCGTGGGAGGGGACAAGTTCCTCTGGGTTCTCCTGGTGCTGCTGTTTGAGCAGTATGTGACCAAAACTGTGACAGCAACATCAAGCACAGACAAGGTTAGCAGGCTGATGGGGTCAGCCTTGGGAGGCTGATCTCCTTCTTTCTCTCCATGGTCTGGCCTTTAAGAAGGTTCACAATGAGCCCCTGGGTTATGCTAAAAATGGTAGTGAGCTCTGAGCTTGTGCTATAGCAGAACCTGATGGTGATGCTATGATTTGGTTTGCACTTACAATATTGCTTTATACCTGGGGCCTGAACATTAAATCAAATCATATTCTACAGCAAACCTTGACCTATATAAAGTGTTTTAATATTGTTGAAGTTGGGGTTTTTTTCTTTAATTATTTGAGACATGACACTAGTCTTCCTGAGCAAACTAAGATAAAAACCTTGTTATGTTTTTATGTAGGCAGGCCCTTAGAATAGGTGAAAGCATAGTTTATGAGCAAAACTAAAAGAATTATTAAGGGAACATTGGTGAGAAGATACAGTCTTTGCTGCTTAATCTCAGATGAAGCAGTTTAATCTCACTCTATACCCTCAGAAACTTAGGTTCTCTCCAAGAGCTTGCTGCTATTACCATTAGTGTTAATCCTGGTAGTGTCCAGCTCAGCATGGCATTTTCACAAACTCACTGAGGAGTTTTTGGGTCTTGTTATAATTATTAGAATTTTTTTTTTTAATTCTTGAAATATTTCTTTTTGTATTTCTAAACAATAAACAGGATGCTGTTCTGGAAGCAGACACAGAATTTTGGATTTTCATCTGTTGTGAATTTAATGTACATTCACAGTTCCAGAGCATGATGAAAATAATCCAGTACTTGACGGAGCTGCCAGAGAACAAAGAAGGTAACCACAACACAAAGCCAACAAATACACGTAAACCTTCCTATTACAAGGGACAACAAGGAATGGTTTTAAACTAAAAGCAGGTTGATTCAGACTAGATATAAGGAAGAAATTTACTATGAGAGAGGAGAAACAATGGAACAGGTTGCCCAGAGAGGTGGTCAATGCCCCATCCCTGGGAATGTTCAAAGCAGGCTGGATGTTCCTTTGAACAACTGTAGTTTTAGGTTTTTACTTTGATCACAAATGAAATACCTTTTTCTCTTGGATGCAAATTTGTTTCGTGAATGTTTTCAACAGATGATCCTGGGCCAAAAAAGTCAACATGCAAGACAAAACCAAAAAATCAGGATGGGCAGCTCTTTAATGTGGAGTCTCACTCAGACAAACAACTTCGTCATTTCAAATTCTTGTCAGTCTCCTTCATGTCACAACTTTTGTCCTCTCAGAGTTTTGTAAAAAAGGTAAAAGTGGCAGATGCTTTTCTGATCACATTAGCTAATTGTGCCATGCTGTAATACATGAGGTTTAATTTACTTTTTAATATGACTTTGTATTCAAAATGGTGAAAGAATACACTGTCCAGTGTATCTTGCTGATACCTTTATTAACACGGTTTTGAAACCTCTTAGTAATGTTAATTATTTTTTAATAAGGCTTTTCTAGATAGACTCCATTTGTGTGATTGATGAATAGGTAATGAAGTTCTAGTCCCAGTGGATTCCCATGGGCTTTATGGAGTGTGGGATTTCAGTCACAGACTGTATAACTCCAAGTTTGGTGTGAGATTCATGCCATTAACTGAAAAGACAAAATGTTACAAATTTTAAGCTCTGGCTCTAGCTGGTTATAGTCCCAGTTTTCCAGCTGAACATCATCCATCAGCATGAAATGCATTTACTACTGTGACTGCATTGCCCGAAGTTCTCAGATTTTCTTCTGGTATGATGGCTTAAGTGCAAATGTGAGGACCATAATGACCATGTTAGTGGACACGTCATTCAAAACAAACTAATTTGTGCATTCTGGGATATTAGCTTAATGAGAGGAGGTAAGTTTCGTGTTTAACATTTTCATTCTTGCTTTTTAAACCAGATAGTTGAATGTGAAGAAACAGAAGAGCTGCAGAAGTTGGAACAGAGGTATGCTTTAAATCTGCTCTACTCCTCCTATTTCTAGCTTTTTCTGCCACACGGGAATATTTTTTAAGTGTAGTTCTATAAGAACATCTTTTTTCCCAAGGTTACATTTTTACTGCAACAAGCAGTGTTTATTACATGCAAGTTACTTACTTGGGTTTGTTTTTGTTTTGGTTTGTTTTTTTCTCTTAGTAGAATGTGGAGTTTTTTATTTCTGAAAGATTGCTGTACCGAATAACCACTCTTTTTGTATTTTCAATAGTGCTTATTTACATACTTTGCCATAACTGTCATGCTATTCAAGATTGACTTGCTAAAAGAATTCCAGATTCTTAGCAAAATGTATTGCTCCATTGGTAAGAAAAAAAGAATCACTGTTCACAGGTGTCCCTATATTAGTCTAAGAAAAGTACCAGTGATCAGTTTTAGCCATTATGCTGTAAAGCTAATGATACAAAATTGAAGGGTTTTTTGCAGAGATCTACCTTTTATGTTTGTTCTAAGAGAAAAAGGGCAGAGATTTAAGTGCTGTGTTTCTTAAATACTAATTTTTAAACAGCTGTATCTTCCCAGACTGATTTTTTGACTGTTTTAAAGCTGAGTTAAGCAGAACTCCTCTTGTATGTAGACATTCGTTTGGGGGTACCAGGAAAACAACTGTAAGGACATGATCTGCTAATTTCTCCATTAGCTGTTCTGCTTCCTTTATTTTCATTGTCTTGTGAGATGTTATGCTTTCTAGTAATAAAAGTGGTCTTCTTTAGTCTCCTTTTTACTTACTAAAAGACCCTTCCTTTCTATCCAGGCTATTAGAAGAAGTTCTTCACTATATAAACACTGTGGCATCTTCAGTGGAAGGAAATGTGGACAAGCCAACGGCCAAATTTTGGAGGGTTCTGCTTAACAAGTGCTATGATATGCTGGATAAAGTATGTTTCATTAGTCCTCATGTTAGCAGTGGGACATTTCTGCTTTTTCTTATTACTGTGGTTATAAACTTTATAGGATTTCATGTTGGATTAGTACTAAACCTCATTGGATGGTCTGCAACCTCGTGCCATCATGAGTTTAAACTTTAGTAATTACAGCTAAAAGCTTCTTAGAACAACCAGAAGAAGAGTATCAGGAAAGCTTATTTCCTGTAGTTAGTATTCTACTGGCTGTAAGCAGTCATTTCACTATCTGTATAGTGGAGAAGAATGGCCTTTGGCAGCATTTGTCACTATTAACTCATAAAATGATTCAACTAATGCTAATGGAACTCTTTTAAATTCCATGAAGAAACACACATTCTTATACTTTTCTTTTTAGTGTTATTCTGATTAGAAGTATATTTGTAGGATTGGACTGGCTATCTCATTGCATGCTTTGGAGCATACATCTTTTTTACAGCTTGGATTTTTTTTTTTTTACCTGTGAAGCATATTCCAGTTTTCATGATGTACATGCAGAGAGCATTAGCAGAATTACTTTAGGGTAAGGAGGGATAGCTCAGGAGTGTAGACAAAAGGATTTGCCAAGGAAATCTCGGAGCTAGTAGAGAATGGCTGGTTAGCAGCCAGTGAACACAGATTAACTGGAGTCTGCTTTGTTGTTTTGCTTGCCTCAGATACAGTATTGCTTAGCCTGTCCTTTCTGCTTTGATCCCGAGACCCATGAGGGAAGTTGAGGAGAGTTTTTCTGTCATATTTGGAGGCTACCATGTCACAGTGCATGGAAAAGCATTTATTATATTGGTTTGTTTTCCTGTAGGTCAATGCCTTATTGCCAACAGAAACCTTCATCCCTGTGATTGGGGGACTAATGATGAATCAGCTGCCATCTGTGAGACGTAAGGCCATGGACCTTCTGAACAATAAGGTGCAGCAACGCACCAAGTGGCAGAAGAGCCAGGTGAGGCAAAGTGGTTAAACCCAGTTCCTTTAGCAAAAGTACTCCAAGATTGATGTAGAAGTGCTTGACTGTGTAAAGCTGTCAAGTACCAGTGTCAAGCCTGGTAGGTTCTTGAGTAGTGAGACATAGGCTATCTGCCAATAGGTACCTTGCAAGTCCCAAGTTTCCAACTGTGTGTCTATCGCATGTGTTCTCTTTTCCTCCCAGATCCTGCAGCTCTTAGAGCTAGTTCCTGAGCTCATTGCTATTGTGAAGTGCAAAAGAAAGGAGGAAGAGGAGGAGCAAGCCATCAACAGGCAGACTGCTTTGTTCAGTCTCAAGCTACTCTGCAAAGGTTTTGGCACAGAAAATCCAGCACCATTTATACCTGTTCTGAAAACTGCCATTGATCTTATATCTTCAGAGAAGGAAGAAAGAAATGTGATGGGAAGCGCTTTGCTCTGTATAGCTGAGGTCACCTGTACACTGAAAGCCCAAGCAATACCTCAGCTTCCAAGGTACTGTTGGGTTCTTTTTAACAGAACCAGTTGCAGGAGGAATTAGTTATACTAAAACATATTACTGGAGGAATGCTGATGAATGCTGTCCACGTGTGTGTTTTGTGTAGATAAAAGTATTTGTAGTGCTTGAAGGTGCTTCCTGGTCATAGAACTAAGAAGCTAGGGGGGAAATGGCAAGAATTCTACAATCTACAGTAGAGGCCCTTACGGAGCCTGTTACTGTGACCACAGAGATATTTTTTATGGCTTTAGAAAACTCAGACTATATTCTATATTTTTACTGTACCACAGGTTGCATTTAAAAACATGAGAATGAGTACAGTTGGAAACCCTGCATACTACATTATTTTATTCTCCCTAATCAAGAATTCAAGTATCTAACTTGTTCCTTGTAAGATTGTTTTATCTCTTTACAAATATAAGTCTCTTCTTGTCATTAAATCTTTAAAGACGGGACTTTGAGAAACCTTTATCTTGTGAAATGTGTCCCTGTCTATGGCAGGGGCGTTGAACTACATGATCTTTAAAGAGCCCTCTGACCCAAACCATTCTGTGATTCTAAACCTAATATCCTTCATTAGTGTAAAAAATATGAAATACATCAGAAAAGCCCAGAATACTAAGTTTTCTCAAGTACAGATCTAAAAATTATATGAAAATTGTTCCTGCAGGCCTAACAGATGGATTTATTTGATTGGAAATGTACCTCCAAATGGTCAGTTGTTAACCCTTTCTTTGTTTATGCTTGGATATTCACAGGCTCATGCCAGCACTGTTGAAGACTTTAAAAAGTAAGAAGGAGCTGGTCTCCAACGAGATTTACTTGCTGAGTGCTGTCACTGCCTTGTTAAAGGTTGCAGAAACACTACCACATTTCCTTAGTCCTTACCTTTTGGATTGCTTGTTGCAGGTGAGCTATGTGACTCCTACAGATGTGTAAAGGGGGGACAGGATCTGCCCAGATCCCAGAAGCTACAAAGATTACTTTTTTCTCTCTGAAGCTGAAGTAGGAGTGTTCCAATTATGTGAAAGGTTGTAACATACCATTCTACTACTCACTTTTTTATGCTTATAACTCAGATACAGGATATAAGAGCATCTCCTACTCCTGCCTCTTTGAAAGGGGAGATGAATCCCATGATGATCATTCTGTAATATCCAGTCTCCTCAAATGTGTATCCAATGCTAGAGTAATTCTGTTGCTGACATCCAGATTTTTTCAGTGTTTGTCTTCTGAAGACAACAAAGCTCTGTACACAGACAACTTAATGTAAGGTGCTCTATGTGATGCAAGTAGCAAAATTCCTGTCTGACATTTGCCTCAGACAACTACTGTAAAACAAGCTCCTTAGTTGCTATAAGTAGGCTAAACTTTTTTAAAATTCCTGATAGGTTGTACGCCTGGAAAAGATTGTCGCCGAGTTTGGTCCTTCTTCCCAGATAAGCTTACGTGTAGCATCATTGAAAACTATCCTAGCTACAAAGCTTGCTCCCCGAATACTCTTGCCTGCAGTTACCAAGTGTTACAGTGAAGTGGCACATACCCGGAAGGTAAGGATTGTTTTATCCTTTTGCATTGTGATGAAAAAAAAAAAAAAAAACCAAAACAAACAAAACCCAAAAAAAGCACAGCAAAATTTGGTTCAGCTCTCTCGGCTTTGTTCCCTCCCAACGTCTTCCCCACCATCAGCCTGCTCACTGGGGCAGCAGAATGAGAAACAATGAAGTCTTAATACGCGAGCACTGTTCAGCAATAGCTAAAACACCACTGTGTTGTCAGCATTGTTTTTGGTCACAGACCTAAAACACAGCACCATTCTTCATAGCACATCTGCTATGAAGACATTAACTCCATCCCAGCCAAACCTAGCAGTGTCTCTGTATTGTCCCTATTTTCTTTTGTACTGGAGTGGTGATTCAGGAAAGGTAGATCTGGGGGAAATCCACCAGTTTAATGATCTTAGCATGTTAGACGACGAATGCTTGGGACATCATCTCAATTCATAAAGGCCTTGATTTATATGCTAGGAACATGAGTTGATTCAGAATTATCCCTGGTATTGGAGAGGGAACAGAAACTTTTTTCAGGAATCCTACTAACTTAAGCCCCTAAAAGTACAGGAAAAAGCTTATCTATTTTAACAAGTAAAAGCACAAAGTGCAAAAATCCGGTTCCCTAGTTATGTTTCTCAATTACTGTCAGTATCACAGTTGCCTCTGCGTTGCTTTGCTTTTGTTTTGGCAGAACTGCCTGGGCCCCCTTATGAATATTTTGAAGGAGCACATTGTTGGTATGGAGAAGGAGCACCTGATCTCCCATCAGCCTGAACTGACAGGATTTTTCATGAAAGTCCTGGACTTCCGAACAGAGCATGCCGAGGTAGCTTGGTTGGGATGAGCAGCAGCAGCTCCACCTCTACATGCTAATTCTATTTGTCATATAAAAAATATTAGTAGATTCCATTGCATATATGCTCTGAAATTCTGGATATCAAATATTCTCTTCTGGAACTGTTCTTGCAGTAGAAAACATGATAGTCTGGTATTTAGTCTGAAACAGGTAAAATTAAAACATGCTTTGAAAGCTCAAATTCTTGCATTTCAAACTTAGAATTATGTTTTCTGATTATTCTAGGATGACTTAGAGGAAGTTGGTAAGACAGAGGCTTACATTATTGATTGCCTAATAAGTATGGTTATGAAACTTTCCGAGGCTTCTTTCAGGCCCCTGTTTTTCAAGGTAAGAAGTCTAAATGTAAATCAACTGTATCAACATACTTCTATTTTTCAGTGCACAGACATAGGAAAAATCTAATCTGCCTTTCAATTTCAGCTCTTTGATTGGTCCAAAACAGAGTCTACCCTAAAAGACAGACTGCTGACATTCCACCGAATAGCAGATTGCATTGCAGACAAGCTCAAGGGTCTCTTCACCCTGTTTGCTGGTCATTTAGTGAAGCCATTTGCTGAGACACTGAACCAGGTCAACATTTCTAAAACTGGTAAGTTGTTGGTTACTGGCTACAAAGAGGCATTGACAGGTTCAGTCTTAATTCCTGAGAAGTTAATTATAATTGCTGAAAGTTTAATCTTACAGGATTTACTTCTCTCTTCCTTCTTCCTCTGGTAAATGAGACCACTTTCTCTGGTGAAATTAAAGCACATTTTTCATCCATGGGTTTTGGGCTGCCTTTAAAAAGTTGAGACCACATGAAAATTTTCCATCTCAGTCCCAATGAGTTCCATGCATATAAAATTGTGTGGAAACAGGAAGGCCTCTTTCTGTCTGTTTTTTTTTTTTATTTTTCATTTATTGACTTCTTTTACATGCTACCTTGTGTATTCAAACTCCTCTACTTTCTGGGCAAAAATAAGTATTACTATTTTGTATGGGAAACTATTTGCCCATACCAGTTGTAGTGACCTGAAGAAATTCTCCATATCCAGAGGTGTGGAGAAGCACTTTTCCTGTTGCCTAGGGCCCTTGTCTTTTATCCCCATCAGTCTGTGAAGGGCAGTGGCAGACCCGCTGGGCCAGTAGCTAACAGACAGATTACATATTGCATCCACTCTATTGTTCTGAGCGATGAGTACACAATTGCTGTGTAGCACATCATTTAGCTGCATTCACAAACTAGCAATGTTTCTATCTTGTGGGGAAGTTTTGTGTTTTCATTTTGTTGATGATTTTTTTTTCTTTGGTTTGTAGATGAAGCTTTCTTTGACTCTGACAATAACATAGAAAAGAGCTGTCTGCTGTTGCAGTTCACCATGGACTGTCTGCACAAGCTTTTCCTGTTTGACACACAGAAGTTTTTGAGCAAGGAAAGAGCAGAAACATTGATGCAGCCTCTGGTTGATCAGGTACTGACAAATACATTAAAAAAAAACCAATTCACAGCTGACTTGTTTTTTCTTCCGATAGTTAAAAGAGGTAACATTCCTCTCCCTTAATAAAAAGGGAGGAATTAGTTCATTGTCTTTGGGCTACCAGCAGCATTAACTGCTTTGCTTGCAGTTCTGTATTATTATTTTTTTATTCTAAGTGTCTTCATTCTGTAAGACTGATGCATGTTGTTGAGCTCTTGTAGACAGTGTGCTCCCACTAATGCTCTTTGATTTAACTCAAGTACTTGAAAGCCAAAGCTGTAAGTGCTTTTGGCTGGGTTTATCCAAGCCTGTATCTGTTTTATTTCCACAGCTAGAAAATGTGCTTGGAGGAGATGAGAAGTTCCAGGAAAGAGTCACAGCACACCTGATACCCTGCATAGCTCAGTTTTCTGTGGCAATGGCAGATGATTCTCTTTGGAAACCACTGAACTATCACATCCTGCTGAAAACGAGGCACAGTTCTCCTAAGGTTGGGAGCTATCAGAATTTGAACTGGTTTGCTTTGTTGCATTAGAAAATGGGAATAGTGTCCCCTAAACCAGAAGTGAATTAACGAAGTCATTGCTACAATACTAGCCTAAATTCAAATACTGAGGCTGTACTATGGTACTCCCAAGTTGTAGAGATCTATATAACATACTTTTCCACTCTTACTCTAAGCAGTCAATATTACACACATCTTTCCTATTATGCTGTTTGAGTTTTTTAAAAACTTGGTAGCTCTTGGAATAAGAGCAAATTATTTGTGTATAAAGACAAGGGCGCTTTAGGGGGGGAACTGGAAGACATCAGCTTTCAGACCAGTTTATTACATAAGAGAGTTTTGTCTCCTATTTGACAGATTATACATATTCAGGGAGACTTACTTGGTTTTTCATAGTGCTGAGCTAAGCCCTGATGCCAGTGGCATTATACCAGGAGGTTAAAGACCATTACCCCAAATAACTTCCAGCAACATATCTGCTTCTTGCAACCTATTTTTCGTTTGACAGTATCTTAACCTGGATGTTAATATTTAAATTAGCTTAAAACCAGTTCCCTTTGATAATGAAAGCCAGATTACAACCTTAAAATGGAAAGAAGGCAGGGGTGGGGAGAAACAGGGAACGATACTGTAATGTTTGTTTCCTTACAGAGATAATTTTTTTGATTTAGGTCCGATTTGCTGCCTTGCTTGCTTTGATAGAAGTTGCACAAAAACTGAGGGAGAACTACCTGGTCCTGCTACCAGAATCCATTCCGTTCCTAGCTGAGCTTATGGAAGGTAATGTTCTAAACTGGCATTAGTGAAGGATGACCTACTTCAAAGACTCACACAGGCTGATTGCTGTAACTGCTATAAATCTTACTAATTGGTATACAGTACTGTGCAAGATGCAAACTTAAATGCATTATATCCAACACACTCATGAAGTTCAGTTGAATTACAGTATTTTCTTCAGTGTTTTAGCCTGTGCACATGTCCCCCGTTGCATGTTTTAGACTAGCGATCTAGTAGAAATAATTTGCTCAATTTAGTGGCAAAATATTTCAGAAAAATTATTTCATACCTGGATTTTTAAAGATGGTTCTAGCTTTGATGAGTGATGAAGCCTTCCTAAGGTAGCTTTTTAATCATTGTTATACTTAATTTCTGCTTTATTTCTTTTTCTAGATGAATGTGAAGAAGTTGAACAGCAGTGTCAGAAGACAATTCAACAACTGGAAGTCATTTTGGGAGAACCACTCCAAAGTTACTTCTAAGTTTATGCCTTTTGTTTTCAAATTTTGTCTGAATTATGTTAGCTTCACACATTCAAGTGTTACAGGCCAATTGTCATAACAATTTTTATCAGAGCCAAGATTTTAACTTTTTAATAAAATATTTTAAGAATCTGGCTTTATCATTTCTGGATGGATTAGGGACTTTTCTGATGACTTTACTGCTCTTTTCTTAACCGTGGGAAGCTGGAGCAGGCTATAAGCAAACTCTGATAGCTGGGCACAGAGTGACAACATGTGAAAATTGCTGACTTCCACTGTGCTCAGGGTATGCAGTTACTGTCCCAGTGGAGGGGCTGTCATGCTCCAAGCACAGTAGTCACTGGACCCATGCACTAGAATGCCGAGAATCTGCTTTTTCTCTCTTTTATAAGGAAGTAAAAGCTAAACCCACAGAAGATACTGAAAAGGAAGTTCCAAGAAACTGATTCATACAGGAAGTAAATCTGATTTCTAGTCTTTGAAGACTGCTACTGAGTAGTTGAGTTCAAGAATAAACTTGCTATGACGATTAGTTTACCAAAAAACTCACCACCTCTTTTGCACCAGAAGTTCGTTACACTGGTAGTAAGAAAGGCACTCAGACTCTGTAAAAGGTGGTTTAAAATGCAACTGGTTAGAAATTAACTCTATAAATCTTACATCCCATTGGGTGCTGGGAGCAGGTCTCTGTCCAGGGTGCAGCACACCATGTAGAAATGTTACCCCATCAAGGTCTTGCAGGGTTCTTTTAAAGGTCACCCCACTCAAGCTCTTACAGGATTTTCTTAAAAGAAAACAACTTTAATTGTGTCTGTCACATGCGAACTGCCCTGAACTCGTAGATAAAGGCAAGGACACAGAAGTGGTGTTAATGCCATTAGGAGCTGCCAGCCAGCTCCCCCATTAAAATCAGCCAGTTAAATTTATCCTGCACCTCAGGGGGACAAAACAGCAGCACCAGCACAGCCCAGGCTCAGCCCTAAGCCTGCTCAGGTTAGCTGGTCTGTGGATCACTAATTCCTTATGTGGAAATGGTTCTCCAGTCAGGGTCAGTATGCAAATTTAGAGATACTCGTAAAACAATAAGCAAAACTAGACAAGATAGAGTCCAAAAAGGGATCATAGGTATTTAGCTACACTCGGAGAAAAACAGAGTTCACAGATGTTCATATTTATTCTTTTTATATATTAAATCAGGTAATGTAACAGTCTTTTAGTGTACATCTTATTCTTGAAATTGGTTCACTTTTAGCAGTTCTTAAGATAAACAGGGACATCCTTCAGGCATATATTGACAGTATTGTAGCAAATTATTTTTTATAAAGAATTTCAAAGTTAAGACTGATATTTGTATGGAAAACTGAACAGCTTGTTTCACATAGACAGTATTTTAATACAAGACTGAAAAAGGATTCATTCTCTAGTCCACTGATGAGTAGACACTAAAGTGCCTTCAGCTGAAACACTGCCTGGTGTACCTGGGTTCACACATTTTTTTAAAAAGGAAACCCACCAGCATCTCCTTTAGGCCCTAAGCAATCTGAACTCAGCAGCCACTTCAGATCAAACAAGCTTTAAAACGTTCATGCAGTTGGAACCAGCTAAATCACTTTCTTTTGTTTCACTTGGGAAAACTAAAAGCTAGAAATGTTAGGCTGCTTAGAAGCAGGAAATGACATGAGTGTCTGAGAAGGTAGGTCTGTCAGCAGCAGGCTAAGAATTGAGATCAAACTCCTCCATGCCTTTTGCTAGAATTAATGGGTCAACTGCTTAATCCAGCCTGAGTAAAAAGGTTATAACTGCTAATATAAACTAAGAAGTAAAAAAGTATTTCACAGTTCTATTTTAAATAAATTCTCAATATCCCTTTTGAGGTGGATAACTATCTTTGGATCCTATTCCAGTTTTGTTTCTACTTCACAATATCGAATGTATGCTATTAAAGAATGCTGAATAGTAGTTTTAACTTAAATATACCAAGTGCAATTGTTAGACACAGTATGATGCAGCATTTTCATATTGCTAGGTTCAGTAATACAGGAGATTTATCTGAGCAAACACTTACTTAGCTTGCCAGGAAACTGTAAACTAGAGGATTTAATCTCGCAGTTAGCAATTCTGGTACGCGCCTAACTCAGGCAGATGCAGAAGCCTAGACAGATTAAAGACAGGCTCAGCATGACTCAGCACCTGTTTGTACTTGACAAGGAGGCACTGTGATTAGAAAAGGTTTAATACTTTTAGTACTGATTGAAAAGAACTACCAGCTCCTCACATCTAACAAGTGAACATCCCCCGTGACTTCCACTATGTTGATCTTTCCAAGTTGTTTAAAACGATGCTTGTACTCCAGAGTGTGAACACCATTAACAGCAACTTTGAACTGGTTGGCATCACAGAAAATAATCAGCTGAAAAGCAAGATGAGAAACAGTTAAGTTTTAAGTTCAGGTACGACATGAAAAACAGATGACCTGACCTAGACTTGGGCAAGACTTGCTACTCTTACAAAGAATCTTTCGTGCAAAAGAAACATTAAAAGTAAAAGTGAAACATGAATAAAATTCACAGAATCATAAAATAACTTAAACTGCAAGGAACTCATAAGGACTACCAAGTCCAACTCAATTCAACTAAAATTCATTCTGAGCAGAGGCCGAACTCTTGCTTCTATTTAAAAACTTATTAAAACCAAGTCAAATTTCTGCTCTCTATGGTCCCATTTAATCCTAAATCTTCTCAAGACATTGAAATTCAGGAATAGCAGTTTTATTTAAATCTGTATTAGTGACATGACAATTAAGCACCAATGTTGATCCTTTTGGCAGAATTTCCAGTTTGATGCTAGTGTTGGTTAATCTTACCTCAAAGTACATCCCTGGACTGAAAGGGAAATTAGCAACTTCCTTTTCTTCTTCTCCCCAGCTGTCATGAAGGTAGGAGTTTCTTACAAAAACTTTATTTTTCACTCGGGGATTCAGATGTAAAGCAATGTCCTTTGAGTCACTTGGTTTCAGATTTATCGCAAAGCTGGAAGATATTTTTTAGAAGTTTACTATTCCAAGGGTTTGTAAACATGGTGCAGTAGTCCATGTCATTTACCAGGTCCTTAGCCAAAATTCAGGACTGTTTGGGAGCCAGGGCGGTGATTCACCTAAAGAGCCAAGCAGGCATCTAACATGTATTTGTCTGCTTTGTATAGAAATCTTTGCTGGAGGTAGCAAATGCAGGCCATCACCCTGCTACGTCCACTTCACACTCACAGCTCTCTGTTTATGTCTCAGCAGGAAGGTATTGAGCCAAGTGGGCCAAGAGCTGCTCTCCCATTGCACTAGGAAGCAGCATTCTCACAGGAACACACGGTTCTCTCCCATGTCTTTCATTCAAGCAATGGAGAGGGAGAGGCTTCATTTTGCACAAAGACACTATATTCTTTCCACCAACAAACTGATTAGACTGTAAGGAAAAGTTTGAGGATTCTCACCATATATTTAAGACTGGTGGGACACCAGGCATACAAAGTGTTATTCTGTAGGCAGCATAGCTCTGCCCAGACTAAATGAATACTCCACAATCTCAGACATGTCCACAGAACAGAGCTCCTAAAAGGGAGTTCTGGAGAAGTCATCAGAGGGAAGATTCATACAAATTCAAACTAATGCTTCAACCTGCTGCAAAGACCTTTGCATTTGAAGAACCAATTCTCTCCCCACTCCTAAATTAGCTCCATCTGTCAGGTGATTGCCCTCTTTTGAGAATTACTCAGTCCAGATAGGAAATATTGCGACACTACCAATCTGTAAAGTTCTCTTTTTCACCAAAAAAAAAGGAACATCAAAACTGTGTGAAATGAGTGAATGATGCGAAATAACTTATAAACTATATATGTTTAAAAGCACAACACAAAGAGCAGAACACCTGCAATTCTTTAACAGCAAAAAACCTCTTCATGCTTATAAGCAGCACATGTAGCACTTGAAATGCACTAATAAACTTTTCAAGTCAAAAGAAGGAAAACAAAAGCTACTCTCCAATTATTAATTATCCTGTTCAATCTGAAATCCATCCAAACTTTGTGGATGAGATTTCCAGACTTTGGGTTCCAGTATGAATATGAACTCTGAATGCTGTTCAACTGCAGTGAAGAAACATGTCCTGAGGAAGCAGGAGTGCAATGCACACACAGTGTCAAAAGCATGCTTGTTATCAGTTGCATTAATTGCTTAATTTTTTGGCATGTTTCTGCAGAGCCAAAACCACCCTTCAAGGGCATGCTGAAGAAGATATTTTCTCAGCTCCATTTTGACTATGTTGCACTCCCCTCCTCCCCTACCTTTAGTCCATGTTGGGAAAATGTCTTCTTTGCAACCTGTTGTTCCTGATTTGATATCAGAATTGGGGCTCATACTCCCCTACTCACTTTCAAAAAATCATAGAATAGCCTGGGTAGGAAGGTATCTTCAAATCTAGTTCTAACCTCCCTGCCATGGGGGGGGTCTAACTCTGCCATGGTCTAACCTTCCACTAAACCAGGTTGTTCCAAGCCCCATCCAACCTGGCCTTGAACAGGGATGGAGCATTCACAATTTCGTGGGCAATCTCTTCCAGTGCTTCACCACCCTCCCAGTAAAAAATTTCTTCCTAATATTTAGTCTAAGCCTACTCTCTTTCAGTTAGAAGCCATTCCCGCTTGTCCTGTCACTCCATCTTTCTTGTAGGCTCACTTTAGGTAACACGAAGCCACAATTAGGTCTCCCCAAAGTATTCTTTTTTCCCAGGCTGAACAAACCCAATTCTCTTGCCCTTTCCTCAAAGGACAGGGGCTCCATTCCTCTAATCGCTCGGTTCATCACCCAGTTGTTGTCACTTAGGCATCTTCACGCTTATACTGAGGAGGTTGTCAGCATTCGAGCACACTGGCAACCGGTCTAACTTACTCATTTTCAACCTGCTTCTGGCAGTTCTCTACTCTTGGATCTCTTTAGCATAGAAGCTGTCACTGTGTAGTACATTTGCTCACACATCTTGCACAAAGAAAAGCCCTGAACAGACACACAAACTTGTGAATGATGCAGATTTAGTAGGTGAGACACTTAGGTTTTACCTTCGTTTTTCACAATGGAGCTGCTCTTTTAAGTCCTCTCTAAAGCAGAATCCTGCAGGTTCCCAAGAAAACTGCACTGTAGTTTCAGATGATTCCAGATGCAAAGTTGCAAGTGAGTAAGGATATACAGAGGCAACAGAAAAGTCTACTCATTTTCAAGAGTACCTCAGTTAAACAGCAGAAAAATAACCAGTAACACATACCTCTTTGGGTTTTTATTCACTTCTCCTTTAATGGCAATTGTGCATCCTGGACGAAGTGCAGTGTCAAGTTTCCCAACATAAGGAACACCCTGGAAGATTACCATCAGTAAAAGTTTTGACTGTGACTTGCCTTTTCCAATATACAAGCTGAGTTTTACTATGGCAGGAAAAATTTGGCCTGCAATTGTGAATCTGCAATTACACTCAAAGTTATCCCTACCAATATGTTCTAAGATACAACTACTTTAGTGGAAAATGTACACTGAGATAAACAAGGTGGGTTTTTTTTAAACAATCACCTTGGGTTCAAAATAAGTGTTATTTACAACTACTTCTGCCACCACTAATGGTGGAAGGAGAGGACAAAGAGTAAAAAAAATAAGAAAAATGTAAGCATGAAACTCCCTGCAATAATTTAAATTCCTATCACGTAATTACTCAATACAGCCATCTAGACCTCTCATCTCTGAAAACACTGGTTTTGTTTAAAGGGTACAACTCATACTAAGTGTGTTGTCCCACAGCTACATAGGTACTAGAAGTAGGACCACTGAGTATTCTGTCCTCCTGGCATCAGTTCATAATGATAGATAGAGCAAGTATTTTATTCATCTTATTTTTTATTGTGTTAGAAGTTATTTTTATCAAGAAAAAGGAGCAAATGGAGAAGTATTTATTCTTTATGTTTTTGTTGAGGTTCACCACTTGTAAATTACAATATTGCATATTTTTTGGTTTTGAAATAAGACTGAATGTGGCATGCTTTGAAGCATCTAAAATCATGGCACTCACTGCAACTTCAACTCCTCCACAAATTCTATTTGTATTTTTCCTGGCTTTCAACTCCTTTTCTGTTTGAGTATGGTCCTTACTCCAGTCTGGATACAGACCACTTGTACAGACTCTTGAAAAAAATGAGTGTATGCTCTGTGTGTGCTCCACATTATCTGGGCGCAAGTTGCAACTCTACGGTGCAATACTTGCATCCAGGTATCTGAAGTGCACACAGGGATGGCATGGATCTGTCAGCAAGAGGAAGATGTAGCAGGCATGTTCCAAAACACACATGTTAATGTAATATGACCGCAGAATACCTTTGCTTTGCAGGTATTCCCGAAGGCAGAGAAAACAAAGTATGCTTATTTGAAAAACAATGAAGTATTGAATGTGATTTGATCCTTTAAAGCTTCAGGTACCTCACTTTTTATTTCTCTGTTTATGGTTGTGAAAGCTGTAAGATCCTCAAGTTGAATCTCACTTCATTATGTAACCAGCCTCATGGACAGGCCTGCTGCCAGGGACAAAGAGCTGCCAACCAAATGAGGCTGCCACACAACACCCCCTGGAGCCTCTGATGGCTGCACAACCTCACTCGGGCTTGGAGGGCACTGAGTGGGCTGTGACCGAATGTCCCACCTGGGAGGAGCGGCCACAGTGCCCAAACCCCATAAATAAAGCACAGATGGGCCCCATCTTGGCCTTTTCTCTGAGGATATATTGCTGCTATATGAAGCCATGGACTCAGACAGGACCCTCCAGTGACAGCCATTTCATTTACTTAATCTCTTCTTCCTTCTTTCTTTACTCTTCTAAACTCTCTTTTCTTTCTTTTTTCTTTATAAATCTCTTTTGGGTAACTTAAAATCAATGAACTGTATTCTACTAAACTTTGTGCTGGATGGCTTTGTGTTGGGCACTTCTTGCTTGTATGTTATCCCCGAAACTTGCTGCCAGGTATTTTCTCACTAAATTCAAAAGATATCTCTTGGGAAAGCATGTTACCATTTCCTCTTAACGTGAACTCGAGGTAATAACAAACTAAAGGCTTTCCAAAGAGTTTGGTTAAGTGAACTCTTTTGAGTCTTAAATAAAAGTAATATTCCCAGTTAACGTTGTGGCTATGAAAATGGGTTATTACAGATGCTATGTTTATCTTCTGGGTTTTCTAAATCATTTAACAGCCTCACTTTGACTAGCAGCTGAGGATTACTCTCCACAAAACCTCACTGATGATCATCTCCCAGTAAACTCTCAATTCCTTTGTTCTGGGCATGTTTTACTCATGAATAACTGGATATTTTTATTTTGATTTTCTTTACTCTTCACATTTGCCACAAATCTACACAAGACACTTACCAGTTGTGAACCATTTGGCACTACACCCTACAAGAGAAAAAAAGAACATTACCTAGCTTATCAGACAACTGGGGGATGCATTCAACCTTTTACAAATATACGTACATTTTCTGTGTTTATCTTTGTTACTCCCACAGACGATGGCATAGAGCCTTGTAAAGACTGCAGAGAGAGAGACATTTAGGTGTCATTGCTAACATCACAGAATTTTTAACATAAAGCCAATTTAGGTGCATATAAGGATCTGTGCTGTTTTGAAGGGTGAACACAGAAATCCAGGGCTCTGGTAATAAAAAGATAGCCAAACCTCTACAAACCACAGAAGAGTCTGAAGGACAATAGCTGAAGCCAAACTGAGATTTCTGAAGACCACTTCATTACACTTTGAATCTTTATTTAACAGTCAGAGCACTGTTAAGCCCTCAGCATCAGAAGGTGCTCACAATTTTCCTCACTGGGGTAGAAATACCATGAGAAGGACAGATGAGCAACATGGCCGTGCAGAGACACAGCTCCCGCTAAGCCCTAGCAGATTGTGTCTTCAGCTTGTTTATCTCAACAGAAGCTTCCACCTTCCTCACTCCCAGTGCCCGAAGGGAGAACTCTCAGTCACTCCTGCCGCCTGGAGCTGGTCTGCCTCGCATCCTCCAGCCTCCACCGAGCCATCAGAGCCCACTCCGCGTTAATCGGAGCCGGCACCATGGTGGGTCAGCCCCCTCACTACTGCCTGCCACCATGAGAGCTGTTTTGGCTTTCCCACTGCATCCCCTGAGCCAGGTAAGAGCCATCCAGCCATTGCACCGTGTGAGTATCCCCGGCAATGCCATCTGTTGGCCGCGAGTCAGTCACTGCAGCCTTGGCCTCCCAAAGCCAGCCAGCACCACCTATTGCACCTCTACTTTTTTCTATTTTTGCCAGAAAGCCTCTTGGTTTCAAAGGTTTTAGTAAATTAGAGGGAGGAGTTTCCTTCTATCTCAGGAAGGACCCGCCTTCCTTGGCAGACATTGTCATAAACCCAAGACAAACGGAAAGACAGAAATCCTCACAAGACTCACATGTTAAATTGGGGAGAAACCAAAATCTTGTTACTAACATTATACTGTGTATATGCTTTTTTTCTCTTCCCTTTTACCATAAATCCTGCTACGCAGTTTAGCGAGAGAGAGAAAAGGAATCAAACAAATCAGGTATCTAACTTACATTAGAAACAAAATCTATGGTTTTGATCTGCACTTTGCCATATATTCCAAGAGTATCTACTTTTTCAAGGTTAATTCTGTAGTTGTAGAGCAGCAAGTGTCTCTTGTTTACAGTCACCTAGAGGAAACAAACCAGAAAAAAATACATTAAACATACATTACTCCAGCCACGTATCAAATTGTATGTATGTATCTCTGTCTTACACTGGCTGGGTACGGAAGCAGGGATTGTCCTCAGCTCACCCACAATTCAGTCTCTCTTTCCATCACTACAAGGCAGATTTATTTGCTACACTAAAATCTGCATTTCACACCTTTTTTTCTCACACCTCATCATTTATCACTGTGGTATTAGCAATGTAATAGAGTCTACTACCGCAGTCCAACAGAGCAAGACAAATACACCACATGTTCCTCCCAAGTGGACAGTCCTACACCAGTCACAGAACAGGTTTATCCCAAGGTTAACCTGCACATAACAAGGGAAGGGTGGAGTATCCATTAGCAATGGCAGGAAGCTGGATGCTTACTCATCCAACTTAGAGGGAAGGAATACAAAATTAAAGGTCTGATTTAACTAGCACCTCTTTAAAGAAAAGCTCTAAACTTTCCTGTAGTTAGACTACACCTAGGCAACACAGACATCAAGACTTCCAATATTTATTTTCATTATACAACATACCTCTCTTTTATTGACCTGACAACTAGCTGCAGATGAAGAATCGGCCCAGACTCACCTGGAATTTATCTTTCAAAATCATGATGACAATCTCAAATGACTTCCCTTTTTCAAAGGGCATTTCATAAGTGATCTCCTCCCGGCCCCACTTTTCCCTCTCCAGTGTGTTGCAAACAATGCAGCTAGACCTTTTGAAGCGGGGGTTGAGATGAAATGCCACATCAGCTCGAGGCTTTATGCTACTGCCACATTGTAAATCCACCTGGAACCTAATCATAAAAATAACACAAACCACATTCAGCTGAGCCTGTCAAGAAATCACCCAAAAGTTCGGTACATGTGTATTTTTCTGTGGAGCATCAGAACAAGCAGACACAATGAGTGCCACTGGATAAGGAAACAATCCCAACATATATTTGTCCAATTCCTTCACATTTGTGAAAGGTTCTCCCATGATGTATTGCAATGAATTAAAATCTTTAAGTATTTGTTTAATGGTCATTACTTATATCATGTAAACTCATCTACTGTGTTCACCACATTCCCTCCCATCATCTTCAGCAGAATATATTAAATGAACCTTGGGTAAAGTCAGGGAACAGAACCCTCACACTGGCCACATGCACTAGTCCATACCTTATCCCAGCTGAAGTTAATTCCTACACACAACACACTCAGTGATCAATTTTGCTAGCCTAAGATAACCTCTTTAGACAAGCATATGCTATGACTGGGAAAAAAAACCCCTGCCAAAGCAAGCAAAGCAAAAAGAGAAAAGATCAGGAGAAAGCAAAAAATCAGTTCTCCACTTCTCATCACAAAGCTTTCATTATCCACTTAAGCTTGCATTCAATTTGATGCTATCACAAGGATTCAGATGAAGCCTTCTTGTGCCATCATAAGTAGGACCCCTGGAACATTTTAGTCATTACATTCTTGTTCACATGGTGACACTGCAAAACATGACACCATAACCACTACCTGTCTGCATCATCAGGAACAGTCCCATGTATCACAATTAGCTCTCCAGGAACAAGGCCACCAAGTATTGTCCCAACATATGGAATGATCTAGAAGAGGGAAGAAAAAAAAAAAACAAGAAAAACAATTCCAGTAACATTATGTAATGGATGCAAAAATCCCCACAAGAGTTTATAAATTAATATTCTAATGTTTAACTATGTGGTGCTATTAGCACATTAAAAGAAACACAACTAGCTTTTAATTTAAAAGAAACCACAACAGAAAGAAAAAACTTGGCATATTTTCTTCTACTAAAGCCAAGCTTTCCAGATAAAATCAAAACTAAAATTCCCATCCTCCATTCCTAGCTCTCAAATGGAGAGTGGTAATATTTTATTGCTCAGTTTTCATAAAGAGGACTCATTTCAAATTAGGTCATTCCCAAGGGCTGACTATTATCAGCTCTTTGCTGGTACCAGGAGGCAATTTCCACAACCCTTCTGACCCTGGACTACAGCAGATTGCTTATTCTTGCTCCATTTTGGAAAACAGTGATAGGAAAGGAAGAGACTATGTCACAGAGTGCCTTCTCAGTAAAAACTATACAAACAAACACAACAAAATACATCATCTAACAACCTAAAAAGTGCAAAGTGCACTGAAACAGCCCTGCTCAAGAATCTCCAACTTTATGGTATCTACAGTACACAGTCTGGCTCAAAGACTATTTTCTTATCAATAGCTGGAGAAGGTAACACATGCACATTATGCTAAACTGAAGTAGCAGCACAGTGGAACCTGTAAAGCCATCTGAAGGGATATGCCAGCAAAATAAAAGCCCTGAACACCCCAGCACAGCTCACTGGGAAAGGTTCAGACATGCTGACAGAAGCCTCACCCTGATCATCAGCTGGTGCACCCAGCACTTAAGGAAGGGAAGGGAAGCATCTTAACAATTAACTGTGGAAGTTCCCAGGAGACTGAGCTGAAAGCAAAGCTGCAACTCTGCATATCACCACATGTGCTTTAGATTGAAAAAGGAAGTAAATGGTAGCAAATGTTGCATTTGCTCTAGTTAACAGACAAAAAAATTCACCAAGGTTGGTTTCAGGGTTTTTTCCCTCAAAATCCATGATCTACAGAAGAGTATAGAAGATTTTAGGATATCTTTGAAATGAAACATCATTTACAAACAATAAAAATAATGAACATGCTGGAAATACTACTCTTGAATGGAATATTGGACCATAAAAGTACAAGGTGAAATTTACGGAGAAAAACAAACAAACAAAAATATACAATTGTGTGGAACAGGAAGATCTGAAAAGGATATGTTTGTTGACACATATTTTTCTTAACCTGTCAGGAAGAAAAGGGGAACGACAACAAAAATTGCCTAAATCCAGAAAGCTGACTGTCTCTGCCAGTAGATACACATCCTTTTCTGCCTGCTCTCCACTTCCCTTACCAGTTACCCACAAATTGCATAAAACCTAATCCACAATCACCCTCTATATCAGATAAAACAACCCAAACAAAACTTGCTTCTCAAGTTTCATCATTTTTATTGGCTTAAGCAGGTGCAGTAGAAGACCAAAATGTGAAATTAAGTGTTAAAAGTGAAAAAATAAACAGGCTGGCATTCTTTTTCTTACTGGCGGTGGCTTGGTTCCTTAACATATAAGCTGCATACAAGAAGTCCATTTTTATCCAAAGAATAAGAACAATAATAATAAAAAATTAAAAAAGTATCTTGATTGTTTAAGTTTGAACACACTGCTCCTGAGGGGTAGCAGCCTGGAGTAATGCAGTAGAGTAGTAAGTTACTGTTGTAAGTGACTGCTTAGTCTACAAACACAAACCAGAGAACATAAAGGCACAGGCCAGGGAGACTGGGGCTTAATCACTCTAGTGAAGCAAAGTTATTTACTCCTGAAAGAGGAACTGTGTCAAAAATACTTAGTTATAGTCAAGAGGATGTGTTTATTTAAGAGAAAATAAGGTGGCCCGTCAACTCTGCAGAAGCTCACATGGAATCTTCCAGATCATAATAGAGCATTTTCTGGGTGCAATACCACAGACTGGATGAGACGTCATCATCATAGATTGGGCTTGTAATTTCCTTATGTCCCAAGACACTCTTCTACTAATTTTTCCTCATTTATTAAGAATAATGCTTGTGACTTGACAAGATCTACTGTCTTCCCATCTCTCAGACCTGCAAAAATTACTTCTAAAGCCAACTGGTCAGTATCAACTGAGTTTGACAGGCCTCGAAGATGGTGTTCTTTCTAAAATGTGCCAGTTTTCACAAAACAAGAGGACAGATTATAGTTTTACAGAGGAAAGGACTGTGATAACACAGTTTTCATCCAGCCTGTTTAGTATCAGACAGCTGCCCCATCAGATGGGACAACAAAATTTCTTATTAGATGGGTGGAGTGAAGGGCATCAAAAGGAAAGTAGAATGTTTTGGATGCCTGAGAACAGTACAGTGATGAAGAAATGCATCTCAGACTCAAAGCTGTAATAAAGCCCTTGAGCTTTGTTGCTAATGGAACAATTCACTGAAACAATGACATTTTCACAGCCTGCCCTACTACAGAAGGGCTGAAGTTGGAAGACACCACTGGTGTCTCTAGACCAATGCCTTGATTAAAGCAAGGTCAGACAGGCCAGTTTGCTCAAGGCCTTGTCTGGAGACTGTCCCGAGGTCATTGACACAATCTTTCCCAACTGTGCCTCCGTATTTCAATCCCAAATACTCATTCTTTTTCCCACCTTAGGCTCTTGACCCCTAAGCTCTAGTTTACTTCTTTGAATTCTCCAGCCAAGTCTTCTCACCCATCACACTCATCAGTCCCTTTGCAGCCACTTAATTTTGCTGAATTCTTACTCTCGATCTTACGCTGCTCATTTGTCCTCCTCTTCACACCTCTTCTCCTCTCCACCACCAAAATCTCCATCTACCAACTTTGATCCCCCCTTTCCTTTTGCAGTTCACTCCTTCCACCTTCTAGCTAATCATACAGCTTCCCTTCCTCTTCCAGATGAATTCTTGTGAGGGATGTTGAAGCTATTCCCCCATCATCCTTAACTCTATCCACTTTGCAAGCACAGTGAGCGTGTAGTGGGAATGCACAATCTCTGAAGCCACAAGAGTGTGACAGTGCAAAGCTGCAACAGGTCAGGAAGTCCTGTGCAGACCTGTGTTACTGCACACTCCCTATAGATACTCCATAGGCTTTAGTATTTTTAAAGGGTTCTATCACAGAATGTGAAAAATCCTATTTCCTGCAGATTCCAAAAAACTACCATTTTTGAAACACAACAATGTTGGAACACAACGAAAAACACCCCTTTTAGGGTGGGTCAGCATCAGGCTGCTGTCACAGATCATGAGAATGCTACAGCTTTTCAGACAATGTCTCCAGACTCTAAGCTAGGCAAACAACATTCAGTCAAATCCACTCTCTGCAACAGCTGAATCACGCTAGCTCGAGTCTGCCCTACAAAACAGCAATTACTGTAAATTAAGGTAAGAACTGTGAAGAAAGATTCCAAGTTGTATTGTTCAGACTGAAATTAGAGGCATCACAAAAAAAAAATTTCAGGAGAGCTGCCAGGCACCACCTGTGTTTGCAGAGTGAAAACATTGCTTATCATATTTTTGCTTTACAGCACATGCTGCCAAAAACACCAGATAACTCCATAAACTGTGTATGAAGAAGGATTACCCTCCAAGGCTGACAGAATGTCTGTCCTGTTTTGGAACTCCTGAGCATTAAGTGTCCATTTGTTTACAGCACAACTTGTAATCCTCACCAGCTCCCAATGTCACCTGTGACATTCTCCCTCAAATATCTGAGTAATGCAAGGAGCTCTCAGTAACATCCCTCAGCACACAGAACAGTACAACAGAAAACAGCCAAGCCCCATTTCCCAAGGGAGACATTACCGACATGACAGAAGAGTTACCGGGTTACTGATTGTCCTGTCTGGTGTATCTAAGGTCAGGTTTCTCATTGTCTTCTGTGCTGCTTCCATGGATGTCATCTTCCCCCCTCCAGTTTAAGTCTGTCAGTTCTGTGTGACCACTGCTGGAGTGCAATTAAAGGACTCGCTGCTCAGGCAGGACCAAGGGAGGGATCCCTTCGAAAAAACCCACAAAACTTAATTAGAAAGAAACAAAGTGACACAACATGAAGTGAAACCCTCCAAGATACAACCTTAAATAGCACAAGAAATGATGCAAACGTATTTCCAGCAAATTTGCTGGAGTTTTGAAATACGAAAATAAAAGGCTTGCTCCAAGAAATAAGGTGCCACTCCAATGACGGACAGTGCACAGTGGCAGCAGCAGCTTCCTAAGACTAGGTACATGGAGACAGAATGCCATGTAAAAATAATCCTTACACAGGGAACACTGATAACTCAGCAGGGCCCCAGTGGGTCTCCATTTGCAGCTGACCCTCACCCGCAGACAAAGAAAAGACACGTAGGACAAAAGCAGTTTTTTCCAAGACAAACAAACATTTTCATTTCCTCTACACTTTCTGTGCTATTCCCAGATTTCTCACAGCAAACAAGTCTTAAGGGATGACCTTGCCTTTTCCACTTTTATCTCGCATAAAGTTAAGAGATACTAGGCAAAGACACAGCAGGGAAACAAAGGCTGTTTTACATTTCTTCCTCCAACACATACAATCACTGAACTCCACAAGTAATTACAGGAGTTTGTAAAACTTGAATTAAATGCACAACATTAACGAGAAATGAAACAACAGCTTGTGAGTATATCCAGCTACACTGCAACTTCTTTAGCAAATATTCTAACCAAGTGACCAAACTTCAGGGCCCATTGAAACTACTAAATAATTATTTCTTGCACATTCCGGAGCAACAACTTAAGGTAGGACGCAAACTGTGTGGTGATGACAGGTAGACAGGGAAAAGGTCAAAGGTGAGGGCCCTAGCGTTTGAGAAAGGCAGTATCAGGAAGCAAAAGAAAAATTTAAGAGAACTCAACCCACCACCAAACAGAAAAACCCACAGGCAACAGGAGTTAATCTTCTGCAATGATTAAACAATAGAGTGGTCCATTTTGCAATATCTGGCTTATCTTGTTGGAGATTTGGACCATAAAGGTATTCATTCCCCTACTTTAGGCCGGTGTCTAGAATACAATCCAGAGTGCCAGCACTGCACAACTATTTTGCCCTTTGATCTTCCCATGGGATACTACCTTTCACTTTTGCCTGCGCAGGCACATTTCACCGGTTTCATTTTTAAAATGAGAAAATAAGACCAAAGGAAACAATAATTTCGCCTTTACCGCTGCAAAGTCCAATAGCAGATCCCACGAAAATGAAACCTACACCCTGGCAACCTTCTCTCTGAACTGCCCTTGGTGTGCAACAGCAATCCAGGTCCTGCTGGGAAGGGAACCTGTCAAGCTTATCAGTCTTGACAGAACTGGTGGCACTACGACAAAGCGAAGAGTTGAGGGGTTTTTTTGTTCGTCTATTAGGATTTTATTGACCAGGTCACAATATTCAGGGAAAGCTGCATCCAGGCTCTGTTTGTCACAAACAGGAGCCGGGCACAGCCCTGCACGGGTGTGCTGTGGCCTCCCGTCAGAGGAGCCGCTGCCTGGACGAGTCACACCAAACCTGCAACACCGCGACTTCAGGTTCCCTGACTGGACTTCCAGAACCGAAAAAGACACCTGAGTGCTTTCCTGCTATCTCACACGCTGGAAAGAAATGGAAACAGGAAACCACAGAGGCCAATAACCAGCTAATATGCGGTCCCACTGTGACACGCGGAAAACGCCCTTCATTGAGGGCGATCCCAGTCGGACCCGACAATCCCAGCTGGATCTCACACCGAGGCCACCGAGGCCTCTGCAGGGAGAGCGGCAGAGACCCTCTCCTGGGTATCTGCGAGCAACCCAAGCACACACACCGGCGGTGGCCCCGCCCCGCCCGCAAACCCAACACCGCCGCAAGGACACGGCGCCAGTGTCACCGACCCGCCCCGGCCGCGGGGAGACCCGCGACCGCCGGGCGCAGCCCCTCTCCCCGACACCCACACACGCGGGGAAGGGGGGGGTGCGACTCTCCGCGCTCCCTCTCTTACCTGCGCGACGACCCTCCGCGACTAAGAGCGCCCGCACACCCGCGGGGCGACGCCGCCCGGCGGCATCATCGCTCCGATCCCGATCCCGATCCCACACCGGCTCCTCGCCCGTCCCGCCCCTCCCTCCCCGCGGCTTCCGGCCGCCGCCAACGTCAGGCGCTGCCGCCCCGCCCGGGCGCGCCCCCATCGCGGCCGCGGAGCCCTGGGCAGCCCTGGGCTCCCGGCCCCGGCGCAGGCCAGACGGCTTCTTCCCGGGAGCTGCCCCTCGGGAGGGCCCGGCAGCCACGTGCCCTGTGGGCTGGATTTGCACCTTGTGGAGTTAATTCACCTCCTTCCCCCGGAAACCTTTTCCTTCCTCTATGCGTTGTGTTCCCTCTGCAGGTCCTTTGGAACATCCCGACCCCATCTCCTGGCAAGGCATCTCACAGAATTGTTAGGGTTGGAAGGGACCTCTGGAGATCATCCAGCCCAACGCCCTTGCCCAGTCAGAGACACCCAGAGCAGGTGACACGGGAACGTGTCCAGGTGGGGTTTTCAAGGTCTGCAGAGAGGGAGACTCCAGGACCTCCCTGGGTGGCCTGTCCAGTGCTCTACGACCCTCAATGTGAAGAAGTTCTTCATGTCTAAGTGGAACTCCTCTTGTTTTAGTTTACGGTCATTGCTCCTCATCCTGTCTCTGAGTATGACTGCTAAGACTCTAGCACCATGTCCTTGGCACTTGCTTTTGAGATATTTGTATGCATTGATGAAATTCCCTCAGTCTTCTCTTCTCTAGACTAACATGTCCAGCTCCTGCAATGTCTCTCTCCTCCCAAAAGAGATGCTTCAGACCCCTAAAAATCTCTGTGGCCCTGCACTGGACCCTCTCTAGTAGCTCCTTATCTTCCTTGTACTGAGGAGCCCAGAACTGGACACAATACTCTGAGTGGGGCCTCATTAGGGACAAAAAGAGGGTGAGAATCACCTCCCTCAAACTGCTGGCCACACTCTTCTGATGCACCCCAGGACACCATTGGCTCTGCTGGCTGAAAGGGTGCACTGCTGGCTCATAGTCAACTTGTCGTCCACCAATACTCCCAGGTTCTTTTCTGCAGAACTGCTCTCTACTAGGTCAGTCCCAAAGCCATACTGGTACCTGGAGTTATTTGCCCCCAGGGGCTGGACCTTCACTTCCCCTTGTAGAACCTCATTATGTTTCTCTCCTCCCAGTTCTCCAGCCTCACCTGTCATGACTGTGGTCATCTCCTGTGACCAGACCCAAATGCAGTTTCGAAGCTCACAGTGGGTCATCTGCTGCCCCAGAAATTTTGTGTTTCTGAAACCTGCAAATATTACAACCATACCCAATCTTACACCCACCACTCCAAGGCTGCCCTCCCATTCTTCTCTTCCCTCACAGGCCCCACTAAAGTGTTTTTCACAGTTTGGCTCTAGTAAGTGGAAAGGTCAGTGAAGTTCCTTGTAGTTTTACAGTTCATGATGTGTAGCAACAAGCTGATCAGAGAAGCACACCTTAAAGCTGCCCCTCTTCATATGCTGGACGAAGAAAAGATGGGCAACAAAAATAAAAAATACAAATAAAAAATATAAAAGGCCACAACCTGCTCATTAGGACAGACTGAAGGTATCAACCACAATTTTACACAGAGCTGTTGGATCTATGTTACTAATAGTGACAATCAATTTAGTTTAGATAAATATAGTGCTTCCTGAGTCTGTTGTCAGCAAAACTGATTTGATATAGTTTGTTATAATCACCTGCTTAATTGTACCATGGTTCAGTGTAAGTTTCTAAGAGTAACACAGTCCATGGTAATAACATGCTTACTCAGAAATCTCAGAAAATTAAACTAAGCTGATGCCTTAGGCTCCTTTTTCAACTCCCTCTCACACAGTCAGGTGGCTTAACAAACACCACTTTGTTGGATAGAAAAAAAAAATACAACCACAGACTATTTTGAGCTCTCCTGTAATTTCTTGGTAAAGGAGCTGCTACATTTGCTCCTTTCTTCCTGCCATAAACACCTTACATCTTATGTCTGCACTTCTCCAAATCAGAGGCTGATGCCTTCCCTGCTGGGCATCAGGGCTGCATCCAACTTGCACCATTACAAGCTGCTCTGCCCTTCGCAAGTCACTCTCCTCAGCAGTGATCTGGCTTTGCCAGCTGTTTTAGCTGTCTGCTGCCATTCAGCTGTCTGCTTGTGCTCTCCAGTCACTGTCACTTTTCAGCACAGTGCCATAAAGTACATGATTACATGCTATCCTACTTCCTCAAAGGAGACTTCTCAAGGAGACCTCCTGTCCTTGCTGCCAAGCCAGTACCTCTCAGAGCAGAAAGCCATTGTCCAAAGTCAGGGTAATAACACATGTGGTCACACTTATTTGGCCTAATATTTTATGCACAGTTCCAATTATAAAATTTCATCAATAATGGAATTCCCTAGACTTGACACAAATAAACACATTTCAAAACCTCTCCTGGATCTCTCTTTGTTCAACTCACCTCCTCTCCGTAATTCAAAATACCATGCTTCCCTTTGTGTAAGAGGTTCTTTTTCCTTTTTAGACCTATCCAGCACTTTCTGTAATAGGGTGCTTTCAGTTTCTCTATGTTCAAATATGCTTATTTACTTTTCCTCTTAGCCTATGTACAAAAGCCCAAAGTTACCCTGACTCTAGTCTAGGGGTAGAGTTGTCTGCCCTGCTGGCTACATTTGTCCTTCTCCCAATGCATGCAGTACCATTAGAGCTTCCTAAGTTTGGCTATTCATTTGAGGTTGATACAAGACATCTGTCCAGTAAAGATGAAATTGGCTGTACCACAACAAGTCAAAGGGCCACATACTCACAACAATTACAGATAGCGGCCATCAAGAGCTGTCTGGAGGAGCAGAGTGAGAACCGAGGCAAGCACACACTCACCTACTGACCATCAGCCATTTTAGGACTTTCTGAGCCAGAGGTTACGATTGCACCATCTTATTGAATAAATAGACCATGAATTTGGCCAATTAATTTTTAGGTCAAGGACACCACTTTCAGGTCTCCACAACACCATTCACAGCAACACGTAATATGTTTTAATGATTCGCTGTCTGAATATTCTGCAAGATAAATACTGTCCAGAACCAGAACTGTACAAATATCACTTATAGGGTCATCCACCACTACGATCGTTCAATGTCAGTAACCTTAATGGCTCCCTGCAGGTCCCATCAACAGCATGGTACAGATCTAAAGGATGCATTATGACAAGTTTGTTTATCCTCGCCTAAAGCTGATGGATACACACATTATCTACCTTTGCAGTGGGGCAACCAAAATAGGCTACTAGTCTCCATGAAGAAACCTGCCCACTGAAAGTTACTCTCAGCTAATCTTTTTTATATTGTTGTGTGGTACCAGAATAACTGTAATTTCTTCCCCCTAGTTCATACAGTACTATGGGCCACAGGGATAAAGCCTCTAGCACAATGTACTATTCAGCAGAAATTTTACGTGTAAGGATTACATATGATTTCAAAAGACTGGCATTGTTGTGTCTTCCATAGTTGTAGTGGAGCTACTTGTGCATTACAGCATTCTCTGATAGAAATTACTCCCCTAGCTCCTTTGAAAGGCTTTAGATTATAAGAGGACAAGAGTCGCCACTTCTTCCTACACCAACATTAAAATTTCAGTTGACAGCCCAGCTCCCTCATCTTCTATTTAGCTATAAGTTAAGCAATGGCCTTCTCTAACTCTTCCTTGATACGTCAATACTTAGCTCCAGTATTAATTCAGATCTTCTAGTTTTCAGTTTCAAGCTTACAAATCACAGGGAACAAAATAAAACTTGTGGGTTTTTTAATGGGCTTACACATTCAAAAGCTTAAAATGCTATTGCTACTTCAGAAACTAGGAAGTAATCTATTTTTTTAATGCAATGCCTGCTTTTTAAAGCAAAATATTGAACAGAGTCATAACACTAAATAAGATGCAGAATAGACAGGAGGGTCAAAGGACAAACAAGTTACAGAGAAGTCACTAGTCCTTCTGAAAACAAGGCCATATAATCTTTAAAACACATTTTCCCCTGCTTTTTTATATCAGCAACACAATAGTCTAGGATTCTTAAAGTAGGCAGGGTCACACTTCTACTTGAATTGCAAGATACTAGAGCAAACCTGTACCTATGCTTGCCCTGTCTGCACTCCCACTCCACACACACACCCCTTAGGTGGTTGTGTCATGATTTGCACATCAGGCCCTACCTACCTAGGGAGATAAAAAAACAAAAACAAAAAATCACACATCTCTGCAAAAAGAAAAACTGTCTGATGTTCTCCAAACTGGAAACTGTGACCAAACACAAGATCTCCAGGACTTCACCTTCACACCTTCATCATTGTCACTACAGTTGCACTTGTATCTCCCTGGTGGGTCTCTGCAGTTACAGACGAGTTCACCTGCCCTCAGCGCTCCTGCATTTTCAAGAGAGAAGTGAGTGGGCTGTAGTATCACTTCTCACCACGAGATGGTAGGTGTTTTCTGATGGTTAGAGGGGAACGGGCTTTTAATAGACCTTTGAGTTGGTGAACTCAGCTTCAGAGAAAGCAGAGGCAAAAGTAAATTAAGACCAATAAAAACCCTGTTTATGAGACTGTGAATGAACCAAAGTAGGTGAAGCTTACATATATTGGGTGCAAAGAAGAAAATAAATCCTCAGCTTAGACTCAAGATATTGGTACTGGAAGGATTTGGGTGTCGCTTTGTTATCCTTGCTCTTTCTGTTAAGAGCTTTATAGTTGTGCAAATGTCTTTTATGTCATGAACAACATGAAACTTTGTTTAAGTTTGGAGACAAAAAAAATTTCCAAACTAAAAATAGTGGGTAGTTTTGATCCAAACTCATAATGAAATAAAAAATAACCCATTAAGCACATTCATGGGGATATGTAAAGTTGCGTGTCTATCTCATGCTGTACAGACACACACAGAACACATTTATTATCCAAGTTACTAACACATTTGGCCTTGTTTCTGGAATTCCTCAATAAAAGTTGAAAGAGGTTATTAAACAAGATTTTCAGTCAAGGAAACTATTTCTCTATAGACATCAGAAGAAAGAGTAAGTTCATACCATAGGTGTTAACTACTAGGTGCTATTTCTCACAAATTATTTCTGACAGAAGCTACTTCTTTCTCATCTCTTCTACAATTTTAATCCTCATCTTCATAGCATTGTGAAGGCCAGTAAACAAAGGCTGAAAAAAATCCAACACACTAACACTCATGTTGAAGTTCCCAAAGGCTAAAGCATTCCATTGCTGATTCCATCCTAACAAGACTTGCACTGCTCTTTCTCACATTTAACAATCTCACACAACTCTCACTACCACAGTAACAAATACTCATTTACCCAAACAACCTGTCTTTGAAATCAAAAATCACCATTTTACAAAAGAAAAGTACAGAGATCAAATGAGCTAGTGAGTTTGTCCAGCTGTTTAACTTCCCCTCTGCCCCTAAAAGAAGGTACAGCAAGCCTTTCTCAAAGCTGTGAACTTCTCTTTGCCATCAGTTTAAGATTGAATCAGTCTCAGTTCTTGCCAAAATATAGGCAAATAAATACTACAGACTCCACCTTTCCAAATAAGTTCTTCCTAGTGCTGCTCATATTTAGCCTGTCTGACCAGTAGGTCCATACCATCTCTATCTACTTAAGGCTAACTGACCATAACCATGCAATCAAGATTAGCTGAACTCATGGCTAGGAAAAGCACTCTACTGTGAAAATAGGCAAACAGCCCAAGTCCTCATTTAATGGTGCTCTGCCCCTCTGTCCAAAATGGACCCAAAAGTTAAAATTTCCAAGATATATTGAAATTAGTTATGAATCACTAATTGCTTTGCCTCCATGGACAGAAGAACATGATAATGCTGCAAAAATTACACAAGTAGACTGCTCTTTAAGTTATTATAAATGCCATGCACTTTCTTTGACCTTCTTTAAACAATTCTGCTGTCTCACAAATAATTCCCAACTATGTCCAGCCACAAGTCAACAGTGTTACCCTAACTTAAACAACTGTAAGGCAGAATTTACATTGTTTTTAATCTTGCTAACAGCTTGACTTGGAATTTGTGGGAGGCAGTTTGAGACAGTGAAAAATGTGCCGTCTCTTGCACAAAGCACTGCCCTGGCCGAGCTGCAGTTCTCCAGCAGTGGTTTAGGAAGAAATCTTGTTTACAGTTTCTGTACAATTTATTTTGAAGCAAGCATCTGGGGCCATGCTGACTACCCTGTACGGTAAGCTTCCAAAGGACAGTCTCAAATCCATCCTGCATTCCTCGCCACAGATCAAAAGGAAATGCATGCAGCAAGTGAGGAAAATGAACACTGACACCATTTTGCTGGAAATCCCCTGTAGTTGACCTCACAGCAAAACTAGGCACTTCTGGAGCACAGCACTGTAACTTTGCCATTGAAGAACAGTTATTAAGCTCATTGTGTCTTAGGTAAAGTCGAAGGAATGAGAGAATACAGTGGTTTGGGCAGTTTTGTAGAAGCTAAAGTGGCTGGGAAAGGCCACTGATAATCCTGCAGGCACAGAGATGGCAGCCAAAAAACTGGAAATCCCTGAAGGAAAAGCAGGTCTCATATGGGAATGGGAGAAAAACATAATGGAACAAAATTAATAGCCTTTTAGAGTCTTTTTAGTGTCTATTACCAGACTGGTTATTAATTCAGGAAGAGTTCATCTAGTATAAGTTTCATACTTCTCTATACCTAGTAATCTAGGTATAACAATAGAAACAATACCTAGTTTCTACACAAACCTCTTTGTTTGTCATCTTATCAAAATTAACCCATTTTTCATATGGAAAAGTTAAAAAAATGTGTCTTTCTTTCTTGAACAGCAGCATATTGCAAATATAAGCACTTTAAGAAGCCATGAGTTTCATGTATAAGATGTTTTTTTAGACAGCACAACTTGCTGATAGTGGTTCCAAGGTGACCAGTGAGAAGGAAAACAGCGGTGTTCCTAGCTGTAATAAAAACAAATACGATAAAGTCAAACATAGGCAATCTATATTTCTTCTAAAAATAGAATACATTATAACAGAAGATATAACAATAAACTGAACGCTCAGACTCAATATCTCCTAAAAAGATATAAAACTAAGAAAGAAAGTGTATACATCTCCATTTATGCCATACAAAGAGGGGAAAAAGTATTTCAAGTACACTAACAAGTAATCCAGTGTGCGGTGAAGTTTAAGGCTAACATTTTCAGCCTTCAGAGCTGAATTTATACGGAATCCACCTATGTACTCCCAGAAGCAGCTTAATTTCCATCAGACATGAGTTCTTGCAGCTTACATTGAGTTTTCAAGAGCTTTGAGGGACCAGAACTCATCTCCAAAAGACATCATTGTTTCCTCAAAATTTTACAAGTTTTAGCCAGAAAACAGGAAAAGGGGTAGATTTCAGTCAAACACGTTGATGCAGGAATGCTGCTGCATTGTTTTGTATTCCCATTCTGAGTCTTAGGCCAGGGTTCCAGCTCCTTGCTGGACTGGATCTACCAAAGCAGAGCATGTTATAATCCCACACACATGTAGCTGTGTTATGTTATTGGAGGGAAGAGCCGTTGGCATACATGCCAGCACTCATCACTCAGAACAACTTAACACAGAGGCACATGATCCTAAATCATGGGTGCAGATGGCCCAAGGTATGGGGATTATGTTAGACAAGCTGCATTACAGGCTGTTTGAATGCAGGCAGTGGATACCTCTGTAGGAACTGAAAACAGCAGAGAGCCCAGCCACAATAGTAGTCCTCAAAGCTGAATCTAGAGCATTAACTGAAGAAAGAAGATTATTTGCAAAAGTTAGAATTGACAGGCACCTATGGGGAAACTCCAATTCCTGGAAGAGGAATGTAAAACATTTGAACTGCAGGCCCATCAAGATACAGCAATGCAACTTCCTCCTTTAAAATACAGACAGAAAACTAAAGAGTCCTAAAGAGTAGCAGCTTTTTTGAGAAATCGTTAAAAAAAAAAAGTTATTAAAAATTCCAGTCTTCTCTAAAAAAATTAAAAAAAAAAAAAAAATCAAACCTGAAATTTAGGTCAATTTTTTCACCCCGAAACAAGATTTTCAGCTTCCTGAAGTGACTAAAAGTTAATTTATGTCACTCCAGAACTAGTGCCTGACATTGAAAATGTTAGTCTTTACTTCCATCTCCTCTGTAACCATATCACTCAGTATCTATAGTAAAGTACTACTAGAAGTCCCTTTTCATTCTCTTACAGTAAGAAACGCAGTATACAGCACTAGACTTCCCTCAGCTTTGCTACTAATTCTTAGTTATTTCTACTTGAGAAAAGTAAACCGTGTATCAACCTGCACCCCATTCTAGTTTTGCCCCACATCTTGACACACTATTCCCCAGTGCTTTGGTATATACATCTATGTACATACTAGTATTGTCTGAGATGTCAAAAGAATGGTAGGAAACAGACCAATTTCTGAAACATTTAAAATGTAAACAGTGTAATTCAGAGTATCAATATCTTTTGAAAAACATCAGTCTAAACCACTATAAGTGCTTTAATAACCACTCACCAGGAGTGTAGGTGAATTCACCTGTTAATTTTCCATTAGAGTGGTTTTAGTCAATACATAGTGCTAGTTTCACACAAGTGTGCAAATCCCTTGGTGTGGGGACAAAGTATGTCAGCCCAAAGGGCTGTAAAGAAAACCACAGCCTGTGAAAAGGGAAGTTAAAGTCAATACTAAGGATATGCTGTGGGTGAGGCATTAGCCTCACACTGCAAAATGAGAGGCATTTGATATGAGCACTCAGAGTGCATACTGTCTTCAAAACTTTGGAAAGTAATTTTAAATATAGAGCATTTTAATTGAGTTTTTTCCACCCTTGGAGATTATGGGTTGGAAAGTCTCTCTGGATTGCATGATATCTTTGTAGGGCAGATATATGCCCTATGATGTAGTAGAATGCAAGTAACCATCTTGTTTAACATCGATTATTGTTTATAAAAGAGATTTAAAGCTGAATTTGCTTGAATGTGATGTTGAAATATTGAATTAATTGTAACATGCAAATCCAAACTGCTGCTTGGAAGACTGAGGTGTTTCTGTGCCAAAACCAGCATCATAAATCTTAAAAAAAATGAAAATCATGGAAAAAAAATTATACCTCATCTTCTACTGGGTAGAAAAGACAAAATTATGGAAAGGCTGCCAGTAAGGCCAAGAGACTTGGCTTCCCCAATAGCAACAGAACACAACTGATAGGGTTTGCAACTGCTGCAGTAAAACCAGTGGTCTGGCTTTTTCATTCTTCTGCTTAGGAAGCCTACAAACAACAGCAGAGAAACTGAAGGAATTTGTGTACTCAAGAACACAACCTGGATGATTCCAGTCCCTTTTGGAAGATTATCTTGGCAATTCAGATGGCACTGAGCTACATATATGTATACAGTAGATAAAGCTTACACAGTATACAAACCGTCAATACAGGTTTTCTCTCTCTTGCAAGGGAAACTTCCAACGTATTAAGTGGCAGCCAGTCCCTGCATTTAACACAAATGGACTAATAACTTTCTTTGGCCTAGAAGTCATTCTGGTAAGTTCTGTTCCCTCTCTTGGGCCATTCCTCCTCCACCCATTTTAGCAACACTTTCACAACATCAATTCTCTTATAAAATTTACAGAGATCAATCAGCTGCTCCACAGTCCGGTCACTATTCCGTAGCAAAAACTCCAAGGTGGGACTTTGAGGCTTTTGTTCAAGGAAACACAATTCATCATAAGTCATCCCCCACTTGCTTGCTAAATTTCTCCAGTTTTTCACTGTTGGATGGCAGGGATCCAGCTTTAGCCTCACTGTGTACAACAAGTCCTCATCATTGAGCATGTCACTGATGGTTGGCGCACGGAATAAGCACAAGGAGCAGGTGACATTTTCCTTGCAGGTTTTCTTGAGATCTGCAGTGAAAACCATTACAGGAGGAAAAGTTAGGATCTACTGCTGTGGTTTCACCAGGAACTAAAAGTTAAAAGCATAGAGGGTTGAAAAGTATTATGTTCCTGTGAATCACTTCTGAAGAAGTCAAAATACTGACATGCAATGCTGTTTCTTTTTGAAGAACTCATGAAATTAACTTTCTAAAACTTCTCTCTTCACTATGCTCAGTGGCTTTAACCAAAATGACAGTAATTTTGAAAGTACCATAATTATACTTTTATAAAAAAAGACATGCAGTGGATGAACAAGGATATTCCCCTTTTATGTTTTTGGAACTATGTCACTTCCTTGAATCTGCCATAACCCCTAACTACATCACCAATGGGATCATGTGTGCATTTTGTGCATCTTGCACACGTGTGTTGGAGGATGAAGGAATAGGTTTTGCATTTCTGAGCTGCTGCCTTCATAGCAACATGAAATATGTGCAATGAGAGAATCTCTGCTGACAGCTCCAAACACAATTAACATCTAGTACTTTAACACAGTGGAAAAGTGGAAACATCCCTTTGTAAGGGCTCTTACAATAAAAGCTGTGCCTGTTCTACCAAGGAAGCCTATTTTAAATGTACATTATGGAAAGGAATGAAGTGGATACTCCTTCATATGTGAGAAAAATAAAAATACCATCTTGCTAGAAGGAGGTGGTGGTGTGCTCTAAAAGCTGCGTCAAATGCCAAAAATTGTATTTTAGAGATCTCCTACACACAACAGTCAATATCAAATGTGGTGTTATTAGACTATGTAGAAACTAGTTGTAGTCATACCTCTAGTTAAACACTAATACCAAACCTTTAACTGCAGTGATATAGGATATGGTTTCAGCATTTTGGCTGCAGATACAGCCTTAACTCTCCTTGCTGCTTTTTGAAAGTAGGGAGAATTCAATCTCTCCAAAGGGTAGTAGATAATGGATACAACCAAGAAGTATCTTCTAAAGCTTCTGTACTTTTGTACTCCAGCCTCATTACAGCTTGAAAAAGGGAAGTAACTAGTCTGACTTGGGATGAAACTTTTCCAAAAAGGGGCTGATATTAACCAAAATATTGATTAAAAACAACAGAAAACAGTGACATATAATTTACAAGTATTGGATCAAAAGCCTGAACTGTATCTCTGGCAAAGGACAAATGTGGTACTTAGTGTCACCTACTCATACACACAACAGCACCTCTTAAGGTGGGGGGTTTGTGGCTCTATTTTAAAATTATTATTAATTTATTTGCAGTAATTAATGTTAGATTGTGTGAAGAATCCAGAAAAAAACATCAAATTATGAACTGAATGTAGTGTCTGCACGCACTTTGTATCTTGTTTTTAAGGAAAGAACAGGCTATTGTTATTTTTGTAACACTGCTCATCAGGTTGCTTTTTTAGAAGGCCAAAGACAACTTATGAAGTTCTTAACAAGTTAGGACATGCAGCAACAACAGTGCTGCAGACACACAACTTAATAAAAATGCTTAGATTCCCTGTTAGGGAGAAACATGTTCTGGTGACATGTTTGCTCGCAGCTGTTCTCTACAGAAATATGCATGTTAACTCTTTTGTTCTTCTTGTGCACCCTAAGCTCTTGCTGAAGTAAGACAAAATTTTCTCGCTTCATTCATACCAACATTTACTTACACAAACAAGGCAAGATAAATATAATTCAATCAAAGTTCTGGCTGAGCTCAAAGGGCAGGAGAGCACTGTATCTGAGCTTCATTTTATTTACTCTGGCAAGGATGCCAGACTGAGTTTTATCTTCCAATAAAAGCAGGGAAGAAGGGGTAAAGAAAACATCCCTGTAAAAGGGCACAGTTTTAAGTAAACAAAACTAAACCAACCTGCTTCTTGTGCCATACCATCTGCAAAACTATCAAAAGCATCATAAAGAATCCTGCTTTTCTAAGATGCCCTGTGTTAGATACTGACAAGCAAATGATGACCTACCCAGGTAATTGAATGATCCTAATGCTACATGATAGGACAAGCTTCTTTCCTAATGGAAAACTGTTGAGTTTCTCACTCTTAGGCTAAGAGAACTGTGTATCATAAAGCACACCCCTACCTCCCCCAGCAGAGCTCATAGAATTATGGGATAAACCCCTACAGCCTACTGGGAGCTCTTGCTCTCTCCTGACAGTTCTTTACAGATCACTTCTAAAGGTGGATGTACATTTGGAAAGCTCCACTTACACATTTTGTGTGGACTGCATTCTTGATCACCACTCTTAGAACAAAGAAGAAACTCTAAGTGACACAGGTAATGAAATGAACTCCAAAAGTACTGGTTACCCAGGCAAGTCTTGGTTATGACAAACAGCAGTTTTTAATAAAGTAGTTTCAAAGAAAATCTAGGAATAAAATATGTAGAACAAGATAGCTGACACATTACCGGAAAGTGATTCATCAGTATGGTTTTGCGTGTCTTTGTCTTCTGGCTATGAAGGAAAAAACAAATATAAATCAAAATAAAACTTGAACACCAATATAGCTATTTGGCTCATTTACAACTGGCAGGAGATTATTTACAAGTAGCTTGGGATTCTTTTAAAGTCAGATAGGGAATATATAGGGTTTTGAGGAATTACTAACAACCTGCAGTCTTTTCAGGCAGCGCTTCCGTGCTTTGGCTCACAAAATTGCTCTGCTGGTTGTATTCACTGAACAATCTTCATTAGTTATATGCTATAGTATTATACCTTTTGAATAATTTGCTCTTAAACCCTCAACAGCTGTTCAACAATTCATATAGTATGACTAAAGATTTTTTGAATGTTTTGTAATTAAAAAAGAACCCAAAAACTTTGCCTGTAACATGCAGCAGTAAGGGATTGTTTCACTGATCTAGGAAAAGTGGAGGAGCTTTTATTACAAACTTCTTTACATACATAGGAAGCTTTTCTAGACAACAGCTTGACTCGAACTTTTCTGCTGGCGCACATCTAACCCTCCTCCTGTTTGAAGTAAACATTCCCTCAGTGGTTTTTTGCCTGCTAATAAAACAGTGAAATGTGTTAGCAGTTTGAGACTGTAACACATGTTGTAATATTGAAAATTCTACTACTCAATAAAATATAAAAAGTGGAAGGCCAGCCCCTTGATCCTAAAACCGCAGGAAATTGCAGGTGGCCTTACTTTAACTGTGCTGGTGTGGAGCCAGGTGAAATAGCTTTCTTCTGTTGAGGATTTAAAGATGAAAGCAAAAGGGGATTTTCCCCTTAGATAGCTGCAGTAGCGTTGATTTTTTTTTTTTTTGTATTGTGCTATTCTCCAAAACTATCACAGCAGGCTTCTTAATATTTTGCAGGTTGTGCATGCAAACACAAGTCATTATATGGGTAAAAATATAGTGTAATAAGATACTCTATTCCTACCTGCTACACCTTCTTTACTAAGAAATCAACTAAAAATAGAATATAGGCACTTTCAGTTGCTTTGGTGAACTTGCATATGTTTGCTACTCAATTATAAAGAAGGTGAACTATCACCAAAATATTTGCAGACTTTGTTAGGAAAAGAAAAATTTGCATACAGCTTTCACCATTTCTTTATTCCTTGAAAATTGCAAGATCACACATGAAACATCAAAATGTCTGCTTTCTGCTCAAGAGAGATCTAACACTGCACATGCCAACTGCAACAGACAGCCTTGTCATTATCTTCTGCTAATTTACTTTTCCATTGGCACAACAGGGCTTATCTGGACAGCGCTTTTTAAACATGAATTTGGCCTTCATGGCAACATGAGAGCACCCAAAGTTTAAGAAAAATAGAAAGATCCTTATTATAGTCATTGTCTCCACTCCCACAAATTCCTTAAAAAGGCAGAATACTATTACTAAGCTCTGAGGAGCAAATTCCCAGAAGGAATTTGGGAGAACGATGAACTTCCCAGGACAACTCAGCCTCCTCAGAGATCAACTTCTAAAGACACAAAGAAGCAAATTATTAAAAAAAAAAAAAAAAGAAAAAAAAGGAAAAGCAGATACTGTTCACTTAGTTGCTGTCCTGACATCAGTAACATTTCCAAGACTATGAAGTCGTGAAAGTTCAACCTGTATTGTGAGACTTGATAACTAAATGCCTTCATGTCATTATACACATTTTGTGATAACAGGAATGGGTAGTACAGTGAGACATACAAAGAAAAGCAGAGGTACTTACCTGTGCCATAAATCTGTTTTCAAAATTCATATTTTTACTGATCAGTCATTATCCACTTTTATCAAGTCAGATGCACTCAGGTTTATTCAAGATAATTTTCTTGTAATATAATTGCAACTGCCCATGAAAAAGAGGCATTAAGGAAGAATATGTTTTGCCCACAATGAAGATCCAATCAACTCCTACAGGTCTAATCAAAGCCATAAACCTATGCACAGTCTGAAAGTAAGCAGAAAGTTTTCCTTTTTTGAGTTTTAAGCTCTGTGGAACCATTAACGCCCTAATATAGCAAATTATCTTTATAGTGATTCTAAGCTGTCAATAAATGCTCTCTACTTGATGATGAGAAGGAACAGTTACCTCCATCATCTGTGAAATGCATACCAAACCCATGTTTGTTTCTGATGAAATTCAGCTGGGGCTCTGGGCATAAGGAACTCCATTTAATTCTTCATCTTGCTGGAAAAATGCTCATTCATTTCTTTTCTCCAAGTTTTCTGCTCAACCCAAAGCAAATAACATTTACTTTAAACATGAAAAACATGGAGCATGGGAGTCACTCAGCATTGCCCATCCTATGGCAATGTAAGATTTCACAAATAGTGGAGAGTGTTTCAACTATGGGAAGAGCAGTGTCCCAAAACCAAAGTAAACCAGTCAAATGCCTCCCTAAGGGTAAAACCTAGGGTTCCCTAGTTCTTCACTTTTTCTCTGCCCTGGCTCTATTTTCAACAGGAAAGAGGGATGGCATGCATGACAAAGCCTTAACAATTTGCTGTCTCCTCTTCAGAGCATTTACACACTAATCAAAACCTATTTAAACTAAAAAGTACATGTTAATGATAAAATAACCTTTCTTTTGCTCTTCTCCACAAAAGCTCACTTCACTGAACTCTTGGAAAGAAAGCTTATTTCTGATCTCTTTGACTGAGTAATTCTGTGCTCTCCAGATATATTCTGAAAATAAATATATTTGTTAACGTATCTAATCAACAGCAATAACTTGTTTTCACATTCAAGTATCATTTTTCTTACCTGTTGGATTAGGCCAGAATCAGATGTAAGAGTCTTGATGTTCACAGATGCAATTTCCAATGTAACTTGATCTGTTAGATATTCCTCATCTAAGACAAAGAGTGTGAAACACTGGTCTTCCACTCCAATACAAATTTAAATAGAAAGACTATTTAAGACTAAGCATAAATTATAGGTGTCTAATATACAAAATTTAACTCCATATCATGATCAAGCACTGGGAATTGTTAAGATTAAAAACCAAAAATACTAAATCAGCAGGGCCTGTAGTAATCATACAGAGCATGACTGCCCAAAGAAATAAAAGCTTTGCAGAGATTAGCTACTAGAGTAGCAGTTGCTTTCTAAACAAACACCATGTTAATTTTCTTTTTTCAGAAAGCTGACTACAGAATATTATCCGAACCAATACATCAAAATAGGCTGAGGACAAGTGTCACAAGTCACTATAATTTTTGTTTTGCTTTTCTCATCACACCTACAATGATAGTATTTACTGTATGTACTGTGTAAATATTTACCTTTTATTCTGCCCCTTTGTAAACCGGGCTTATCTTACTTATTTCTACTACACAGGAATTTTCTGAAGCTCTGAAACGATCCATTTCAAAATGTGTTTATCCACTGCCCTGGGAGTCCACTGAAAAGTACAGTATTCCCCAGTACAGCACAAATTCTGTTAACCTTTTAGGCATCACTTCAGCACTCAAAACAGGATAGAAGGGATACATAAACCCCTTGCTAACCTTGTGCAAATGGAAAAATTTCACTCTGCATGATTAATAAGGTCCTCCTCCTCAAATCATTTGCATAATTTCCCTGGGTCAGGTGCTGACCAACCATTAACACAAGCTTAAAAGATGTTATATTCTACATGTTTTTGCATACATGAACACTCCATAGTGGTCACTACATTTATAGTGGTGATATGGTTTTATTTGCTGTTTGTTTGATGGTAAGGTCTCGTTAAAGAACATCCATTATCTTTATTCATCCTAAGATAAGGGAAAGAATACATATTTCCTTATATCACTCAATAAATTGACCTAAATCAAAGAATTCACCTTTACACTTGGAAGAAAAAACAAATCATTATTTTCCTCTTTTTCTCATTTTAAAAGGCTGTTGAAACTTAAAGACAAATAGTATTTCACCCCTAGCAGGGTAAATGTGACTGTAGGTCTAGAGACAACAACAAAAAATTAAAATAATAAAAGTCTGGCTGAAAATTAAGAGAATGGGCATCAAAATTACAGAAACAAATGCATGAAATTTGTTTCGTATCTGAGTGGAGGTACAATTATAATCAAGTCATTAATAATAATCATTAAAGTTACCCCTACAAGACAAAAGTTCCCTCAACTCCCCTTTATTTTGTAAAATAAAAGGTGCCAAAATCTTTAATAAGTTATGGCCTGAAAATGGCCCATTCATTAATTGACTTATAACAGCAGCAGACAGCCACTTTCACTAACATACTGTCTATTCAAACACTAAATCTGAAGCAAACATAATTGTGTGTTACACAGAACCAGACCTGCACATCAGTTACACCTATTATCTCACAGATTCGTATTTCTAAGTCTGTGCTTTTATAGAACTATTTACAAAAAGTCAATCTCAGAAAAAAGATTTAAATCATGGAAATGAACAGAATATTAAGAAGTACTTGTATACTTTCAAGCCCACAGAGGAAATGTAAAGCTATATTAGTACTTGCATCTTCTTAAACTTAGCAAGAGGAAGCAGAAACTAAAACTAAACGTAAATCGAGTTCACTTCCTTTCAGCAAAAAGTACTGATATTTCTACTTACATCTCAGCTTCCCTTTTTAAATTAAATGCATTTACATGCCATTTCAGATTTCAAACAAGTTTGACAGATTTGAAATTCAGGAATTTATCTAATTAATTTTGAGGAGGACCTAATGTCACTTGTGAAATAAAAAACAGGATACAGAAAAGAATGTTACAGTGTAATTGCTTTAGCGCCAAACAATTTTGAAGGACTAAACCCACAACTAAAAAGAAAGGAGTTTACGATTTCAAACAGCCTTCATCCCACATTACCTTTCCCCACTGTGCAGCACTTCTGAAAAGATATTTATTTCCTCTGGCTGTCTTCCTCAAGCCCCCAGAATAATTTCCGACCTTCCTTTAAACCCAGTGGTATACTGTTTACACTGCTCAGCAGAAGTTTTCATTGTGACTAGCCTGATTTCCTGTGTCTGTCCTGCTGTGCAACACAGGATGAAGTACACACTACCTGCAGAGTGCTTCCCAACTGAGTCCCTGCCCACACATTCCCTGGTCAAAGCCCAGTGGTAAAGCCTGGGATGACAAAAAAAGTAGAAAACACCCTAGGTGTCAAGGAAATCATAAAGGGAATATTCATGCTGTGTATTCCAGGTATTTAGCTTCAGTGCAATATAAAACCTACACTCCCTCACTCCATTCTCAGTGTGGAGAAGCAATAACTTGTGAAGAGTGGACCTAATAGTAGGTTCCCAAATAGATGGTATTAGCACCTGCTGAAGGCAAAAGACAGCACGAAGAGTTGATCCATTATAAGGCTGACAATGTAACCAGAGGCAAAAGACCTGAAAGGTATTTCTTGATTATATTTCTGACAGCCTGAAGGCTCTGGTAATGTCTCCAAAGCATCTTCTAACATTATGATGTCTCTACAGTCTGTTGTCTGAACACTGTTTTTCGATGGCATCACTGTATTTTCCTTCCAGATTGGGAATCCAGATCATCTGATAAGTCAGTTTTAGACTGACATTTAGATCAAAACTTAACTTTGGAAGGAAATTTCAAAAGTTAGACATACACACCAAACTGACCTTAAAAGTACAGAAGAGGATATTACATTTAAAACATACACATCTAGGAAAAAGTATGAGTATTTCAATCTTTGGACAACACCACTGTTTTTATTGCATGTGACAACACGTATCTATGACATCTGAATAGACAGAATTCGCAGTACTTACCTTTAGGTACTCCTGTGTCTTGGACAGGATATTTTTCAGTCTGCCACAAAAAGGCAAGAAACACAGATGCCTGTTACTTCAAATGTAATTGGTCTGGAGAAGGAGTATGTAAAATGACTTCATTATAGCTGCATCTCTTAAGTTGGTATTAGGTGATCTGTTTCCCAGCAGATACAGTAACATTCTTTCCATGTGGGGACTTAGATGCTAATAGCAATACTGATTACCACATGCAATATAGAGATTGGTGCTTTGGTACAGTATTACTTTAAAGCTATTACTTTAAAGCTATTACTTTCTAGTGAAATAGCAGAGATTGTGAAAGAAATTTCACATCCCTGTAACAAGATAACCTTGAAAAGGTAATGCACACCATGAGGAAGAGAGATGACTTAAAATGTTCTTTTAGCAGAGAGGAGCTTTTTTTTATTACTACTGAGTTTAAGTAGATAGTTACTGATTTCTGATTTCTGGGCATGCTATAACTCACTATTATGCCCAAAATCTACCTCCTTCCCTATGAGACTCCTACCATTACGCAAAAGTAGGTGTGGCTTTTATAGAAGATCATAACCAACCAACCAAACCAACCAACCAACCAAAAAAACCACATTTAAAAGACTTCATAGAATATCCTATTACTTCTACCCCAGCAGGTATACCCCTACCTCAGCATAAGACTGGCATGTTCAATATCCTAAGACATAACTTGTCCTAAAGGATGCTCCTCTGCCAGTAAGCACTAGAGGGCTCTGTTTGGTCCCTCCCTGGGTTCACCCGTGCCTGCCTAAGGCACTGCTGCTCGGTACTACCTTTCCACGACTTCAATTCATCCGACGTGGGAAGCAATAACAGTTTAGTACAATTGAAATTTTAAGCCCTAGGTGGGTTTTCTTATCCCTTCAAATTATATATATAGAAGGATGTTGGCCCCAACTTTTCAAGGTTCTTGGGGTCTTTTTAAGATAAAAAGATGGCATTATCATAGCCTCTGAAGGGCATCCCATGGACAGCTCCACTGATACCATCCAATTCAGCTGATGCACTGACTAGTATTTTTATTTACACTTTACCAGCACAAGGTTAGGAAATTAAAATTTATGCAATCATATAGATAAGCAAAAATCCTATATATACACTCACAGTTTGAGTTAGCATCCTTGAATATTTTACCTCACTTCTGCATAATATAACCATAGAGAACTATAATGATTTGAACTATATTAGACCAGAAACACATACCACTGTTAAGGAAAGAGTGCTTGGATCTGTATCCTCCACTGGCTCTTTTGCTGCATGATCTGCTGGAAATAAGAAAGCTTTATCACTCATAATCATCAAAGTATTTCTGTCTGCCAACTCATATTTTGCTTCTTTGTCTGACCAAGATAAAGCACAACTATGCAGCCATTACATGCATGATGTCATGTTACATCTCCACAAGAAAACATGACAAACTGGAAAATGTCTGAACTAGTAGCACATAGATGAGAAACTGCATGAAACAAGGACACCCAACTGTAAGCTAATAAAAGATAGACTTAATGAAAATTCTAAATTATTTTTAGTTTTAAAAAAATCACAAACCAGTTCAGCAATGAAGAATAAAATCCAGTAAATTTTCTAAAAACCAAGTTCTGTTCCCTTAGTGAGAGCACTCAATTTTTTCCTCAAAAGAAATTCAAACAGGAAACATACCCACTACAACAAAAATTAATACTATTACAAACAGCAGATTGTAGCACAAAACCTAATTAAGAAACCACCATAGTTTAGGACAGTATTAATTATTTCTATACAACAAAATCATAAACTTCAACTATATTAACATCAAAAGAATACAAAAATAAATCTTCAAACTACCCGTAGGTGAATCATGAAATGTCATCCCCTCTGCATCAGTGGCTAAATTGACAAATGATAGTGGGGTACTGACCACAAGTGCACAGAGAATCTGAAAGAAATCTCATGCAGAAGTCAGGATTCACAAAACCACTCCTGCAATTTAACATCATCCATATTTTTGAGAAATGTCTTCTGTTGATAAGAATCGTTGTTTTCAAAAATTGAAAAGCATTTTAAATTATGTAGTAAGCCCTTATACTTAACACAAGTACACATTAAAAGTTGCCAGCTGCAACCAGTAAGAGGTGATTAAAATCAACATTTGGCAATTACCTTCTCCCAAATATAAAAATTAGTGCACTTAGAAGACAGTCCCAGAAATTAACTACAAAATGCCCAGCACAAACACTGAGCCCCAAATTATACTGCACAGAAGCTACAAAGCCATTAGGCTAATCAACTTAAATCTAGCATAATTGTTTATTTTGGGACCTACTCCCACAAATCTACTCAATCCAATAAAACAAGTTAAAGTGTAAACCAATGCAAGACAGCCCAATAAATTGAAAATAAAAAAGATAGCAGCAGCGGGACAGAGCTGTTCTCCCTCCTGCTTCTGTGAGGCAGCCCCCCCAGCAGCAGGTCCTGGGTGTCCAGTGCAAGTGCCCAGCTCCTCTCTGCAATGCCAGGCAGAGCCTTTCTCAGTGCCTACAGCCCACAAGAAATTCACAGGCATGGTCCAGGCAGGTGGTACATGATCAGAGGAGTCAGATGACAAGCCTTGAGCACGGCCTTTGCACACAGACACACTGTATTGGTTTTTCTGTGGCCAGATTTTGGTAGCAGTGGGGGGGGGGCTGAGGGAGAGGCTTCTTCGAGAAGCTGCTGGAAGTTTCCCCCATGTCCAGGCTGGGCCCGCTGCTGACCAAGGCCGGGCCAATCAGTAGTTGACAGAACGCCTCTGTGATAACATATTTAAGAAGGAAGAAAAAAAAAAGTAGTTAGAAATGAAGATGGCTGCCGGAGAGGAGCAGGGTGAGAGCCTGTGAGCAACAACGCAGACACCAAGGTCAGTGCAGAAGGAGGGGGAGGAGATGCTCCTGGCGCCGGAGCTGAGATCCAGCTGCAGCCCATGGGGAAGACCATGGTGAAGCAGTGACCCCCTGCAGCCCATGGAGGACCACAGGAGTGCAGAGATCCACCTGTAGCCCGTGGAGGAGCCACGCCGGAGCAGGTGGACGCTGGGGAAGGCTGTAGCCCGTGGGAGACCCAAAGTGAAGCTGGCAGGGGACTGTAGCCTGTGGGGAGAGGAGCCCACTTAGAGTAAGATTCTCCTGTTAGGATGCGTGGCTCGTGGGGCCCACGCTGGAGCAGCCTGTGCTTAAGAGACTACACCCTGTGGAATTTTCAACCATGCGGCAGCAGTCTGTGAAAGGCTGCTGCCCATGGGATGGACTCTCGCCGGAGCAGTTTGTGAGAGGAACTGTATCCTGTGAGGGATGGACCCCATGGAATGCGGCTGGAAGGACTCCTCTTCCCAAGCAGCGGCTGAGAACAGCAGCTGACCACACCAACACCTCCCCCCCCCCACCTCGCCTTTTTCCCTTGACCGCTGCGGGAGAATAGGCTGGATGTAAGAAGGAGGGGGACTGGGAGGCAAAAGGTGTCTTTTAGTGTCTCACTCTTAGCTCTGATCTTGTTAGTAATAAATTTGACTATTATTCCCACATGGAGTCTTGTTTTGCCTGTGACAGTGATTAAGAAAGAATCTGCTGTAGTTGTTATCATGAATAGCGAAACCTCTCGTTACATTCTTTCTCTCCTTTGTAGCTGGGCATGGGGGAGTGAGAAGGTGGCTGTAGTGGGCCCCTGGCACTCAGCCCGGGTTAAACCACTACACACACTAAATGTTTTAAAAAGGCAGGGGACTATGAAATTTCAGATGAGCTTGTCACACATGCCCTTTTTGGCAAATATGAAACCCCTGCTCCAGAAACATGGTATACAGTATGATCTGCCCTAATAGCATGAGTCTGCACAAACTGAAGCACTTAAGATTCCCAACTCAAATGAAGAGAGGATGAGAGTCACTGGGATTTGGGAAAACACAATAAGATGTCATAAGACATTGCATCAGAGTAGGGCCAAAAATGGAGGCTCCTAGTGGGACCTGTAAAAGCTGCAGAGGAACTGGGAGGGACAAAAAGAAGACTACCCTGTAAAGGAAAGCTCAAAAACAAGGAGGCACTGGCAACCAAAGAAAGGCTCTAGGGAAAAAGGCCAACCTAGGCATCCCTAGTCTCACTGTTTTTCCACTCAAACCCAGCAGCAAAGCATGAAACTTAGCGTTGGTTTATTCTGGAGGCCTTTCAACTCCTCCTTATAGATTCTTAGGTGAAGTAAAAAAAAATTCTTTCTTTTTCATGTGTAACATAAAAAGAGACTTGAGGTAGATGAAAACAGACTCCACAGAACGTCCATGCCCTGGTGAACCTTACTGGCTACTGTAGCTACAGCAAGGGCTTTGTCCTCTATTCTCTGTTACATCTCCAAGATACAACCAAGGTACATTATGACACCGGTAACTTTCTTTCTACAATCCAGAGAGAAGCACTGAAAATATGGGAAAAGCACTGAGAACCGGGGCATTTGAAACAAGGACTTGACAGACCCCAGGGTATCTCTACAAGAGGTGATAGGTGATACCTTTGACTCCTGCTTTCGGGGTGTCACACAGAAACACAGCCATGTGAATCTATGATTCTGCATCTTTCTTGCTTAGTATCCATTCTGAAAAATATTTTAAAACTGTATTTCTTTACCTGTGCCTCAATTTCTTCCTTTTTGCAGTTCTTTACGATGAATGACAATTTCCATGGTTTTTAAGTTGCAGAGTACTACCAAATCCTAACATTTTCTGCAAGTGGCATGTATGTTTAAGAATACTTGTACCTAAGATTAAAGACTCCGCATACTGGGCTGCAGATGATTCACCATGGTCTCGTTGACCCCTGATAGTAGGCAGATAATCTGAAAACCACAGACTTCATATTTAATTGTGAGTAAGGCAATTAAAAGGCCATATCCCCTCTCTCTTTCCCACATATATCTCCCACAACATTCTGTAGCTCATGTCACACAGCTGAACACAGGTGCACAAAGCAGCAGGGAGGAAAGTTCTCTGTCTCAAATGTAAACCATCCCCAGTTTTGCATGTTGGAAGGCCAACAGGAAATGAAGGTATCATCTGACCAACTATTCAGTGTAGACTGTCTGATTTTATGGTTACTTAGACAGCTTCATAACATTATCTGGGATCCCTAAAGAAAATCACTATCACCACAGTCCCCTCTGACAGCATACAGCCACTGGCCTACATTTAATTCCCCACACTTCTGCAGGGAACCACAAGTGAATTGACTCAGACACACATAAATCAGCATGTCCATGCTGTCTCAGTCATAAGTCAGGTCCAGTGGTTGCTCCCAAGGTTCGTTTCTGCCTGCACACTGCCCAAAGGCTGCTACAGCTCTGCCTGGGCCCATCCAGTATAACCAGTCTGCAAGAAGAGCAGCAGGCTTGTACCATCCCACCGTTCCTCTCTGTTCAATACTGCTACTATAATGGGGATGCAGTGCTGTGCACCTACCTGTGCAAACAGCTTGTCAATTGTACATCTTGCATTGGAAAGACATCTCAAGGTAAGTTTTACAGACCTCAGCATTTTGACCTTTAAGCAGGAGGGGGATCACAAAGCACCATGTAGCAGAGACAGTATTCCCTCCCGTTACAGTTTTTCCCCCTGCAACACAGCCTTGACACCACCAGTAGTGAGTGAAACAAGGCGGACCACAGTTATGTAGCTCAAACAAACACAGAATAAGACCTCTTTCACACCAAGGCTGGGCACACACATTAATAGTTCAACTTAGTACAACCTAAACAAAGTGATCCCCTAACACTAATATTATTAGTAGACATGAATCCTTTAACCCAAATCAACAATGGTTCCTTGACTAGAGGCACTGAATTTCAGATTTTAATAAGAGAAAGAAATAGAGCAATTGTATAAGAATAATCAGTTCTCTGAAAAGTCTAAGTTCATCAGCGCTCGTGCAGTTTTGTTTACTGTTAACTACTCAAAACTTTGTCTTTGAGCAGAGAGGCAAGGAGAAACTGTGACGCTGGCACACCTCAGATGAGGCACTCAAAAGTCATTTGCACCATCAGCCGTGTAAGTTAAAGCGTGTGGACTTCCTAACCACCAAAACTCTGGGATTCTAAGAAAATGCTTTTTCGGAAATGTCTTTAGCATGCTGTTTAACTAGCGCAAACAAACGCCAAATACTAGAGCAGGCTTGACAAGACAAGTTGCACTAAATCACATCAGCAGAGCACATGATAAATTATTAGCATGGTTAATTAGCGGGAGCGAAGGGGGAAGGGAGCAACTACCGAATCCTTTCCATCCCAGCCAGGGGCTAGCTCCTCACCTGGCTCCCCAGGGAGCCGTGGCCCCGGCTCACCCGGGCCCGGTGGGGGGAGCCGCGGGCTGCGCCCACCTGTG
>VXBA01001840.1:697857-708873 GCA_013399895.1 Serilophus lunatus
TGGCCGCGGGCAGGGCTGCGCGCCCCTCCCGGGCGGCGGGAGGTCAGAGGCTGGACGGGAGGTCACTCCGGGGGCCGTGGGAGCGGCTCCGGGCTGTGCCTTGTGCAGCCTCCCCGCGCAGAAGTCGAGGGATCCGTCGCTGAAGTCTCGCAGCCACATCCTTCCCCTTCCATATCCTGCAGCCGGCACTCGCCGGGGACCAGCCCGGGGCCGGCGCCTCCGCTCTCCGGGGGCTAGTTGGTTGACTTGGGAACCACAGGTAGCAGCAGACAGTGAGATGTTGTGTGGAGCAGCTCGGGGTTGGATCAAGCCCTGGGCTTCAGGCAGGAACTTGTGTGTCCTGGTGGAGTCCGTGAGAAGCCATATGTTTGAATGGTGGTGCCAGTGCCCTGGCTTGGCTTCTGCGTGGGTCGTGTGTGTTTGCCCACGTTCGGAGAAGGATGGGAACGCTCCTTCTTGCTGTAAACCGCCTTCACAGCTTCGAGGACAAGTGTCTGTAGTTGGAGGCTTGTTATTATTTGTCAGCTGTGTGATTGAAATAGTAGCTGGTGTTAGGTGGGACAGGCTTTTAGCTCGGCCGAAGACATTAGAATGAGTTTATAGAGCAACACAATGTCCACGTGGAACAAAGTTTGCCCTCTGGGTCTAATTATTTTTTGGTTATATTTTCTATATTTCTGCGTTGTGTAACATGCTGTGTTGCAAGTGACTATCCAAGGCAGTAACGAGCATAGTTAACTTTTGTTACAGGCTTTCTTGTTGTAAGTTGAGGTTGTTTCAGGTTTAAAAATTGAATTGGAGTTCTTAAAGAAGCCATTAATAAACTGGCATGGTTTTCTTGTGATGTTTTGCAGAGAGATTGGTTGTTGCTATTTTATAAATTTGTTAACATATTGAATTCAGAGTCTGACTTGAGCAGGGGAAAGATAAGCCAACCTTTGGAGTCGTGTTACCTAAAGCTTTTCTCTCTTTCTGCAGCCATGGCAAAGTAAAATATTTAAGAAATGAAACAAGGCATCCCAGGTGGTCTTCTAATTATTGAAATAATTAAAGTACAACAACCTGTTAACACTAATAAGTGTGTTTTGTATGACTAGACTGCTTGTTATTGTATGCATTTATTAAGGTTTTTCTTAAAGTTGAAGTCCTGAAGGCATTCTCTTTCCAGATTTCATAGGGAGAGTTTGGCACAGGTTGGACATAACTTATCCTCTCGAAGATAAATCAGCCTTTTAGAAGGAAAAGTTTAAGTTGCCAGTATAGCTCTGATATCTGTTCAAGAACTAAACTAGATTTGACAATACCTGGAAGTACTTTGATAGTCACATTGGAAATTAATAAAAAAGGCAGTTACTCAATATCAGGTGACTTGTTGAGCACAGATTATGGTAGGTTAATGCTTTTACAGTTTATTGTCAAGTTCAAAGGAATTAACAGATGAAAGAAAGCTCGATAAATGTCCAGTGTAATAAAAGTTGCAATAGTTTACAGTATAGTTTGGCTCTACGTTTGTGGACTAAATTAACTAGTATAGTTCAATTAGAAGGCAAAGTACCAATTGTGCAAATAACAAAACATGTCCTGCAATATGTAATTTTAACTATGTAGTGCACTAATCTTATTTTGATGTTTCCAGTCGGGAAAAAAGTATTCACTGGAAGATCCAAGTATTGATGAAAACAATGCAATATTCTGCATGTTTTTGGAGTGTTCCATCATTACACAAGTGAGAACACTGAAGACTACAAATGGACTAGTAAAAAACCCTCTGGCTTGGGTACTTGAAGCCTGTGGTGCTGCCGTGTTACTGTGCTATGAACTAACCCCACTGCTGTGCAGTATTGGTGCCTCCTATGTGCTGTCGAACTATTTAATAAATTGTGGTTTGGTACAGATATAGCATAGTTTAATTTTAGAGCATGCTTTCCAAGGAGCCATTGATGTTGCTGTTTTGTGTATACAGGGAGCTAACTGTTCCTGTTCTGAAAAAGTTCTGAGGGAAAAAAAAAAAGTAGAGAAGCTAGTTTGCTTGCTTTTGTTAGTCTGAATTGATTTTTCTCTTCATAGTTTCCTAGAGCAGTTCTAGTTTTTGAGCCAGGTTCACTTCTGAAACTTCATTGATGCAAGTAAACTGTACTGTGTTTTTAAAGATGTTCTTAGAATTGAGATCTTAGTTGAATAACAAGACTGTGGCTTTTTATTTTTTCCATGGGGATTTGATGCTGAGTGTAACTACTGCATATTTATCTGGGACATTTTTCCCCTGAAAAAGCATTTTCTGTTTTGCATGGGTGATAAAATTATTTTTGTAAGCAGCAGATAGCTTCATGAGCTGGTCATCAAAATAGTTTCCTACTCTTTATCTTCTGAGCTCAAGGACAATTTCTCATATCATCCTGTTTATACACCTTAGGATTATTTGAGCAAAATATTCAGAGTTATCTTTACGCCTTTTTTGTATTATAATAAAATGTTCTGCTGTTTGTTTTGTGGTATGGTGTTGCACTTAAAGGCTCCACTTTGACAGATTTCTACCTGTGTGTGATCAATAAGAAAATTGAAATGGCTAATGAAATCGTGATAAATTAAAATGCATGGGGGTTTTGTTTCTACAAGTGTCAGTAGTAAGAAGCTTTGTCTTCTGACTTGGAAGTTGGCAGTCATGTGGGCTGTGAGCATTCCTGGCTTTGTGAAAAACCTGTAATTGCACATTGGCTCTTTCATAGTTGTTTGCCTAGGTTTGAAGTCAGATAACAATAACAAGGCAAGTATAACAGTATGGAAAATTTTGGGTAAAGTCACTTTCCTTAAATTAGTTTTACTTCATTGCCATATCTACTCTAAAGAATTGTGACAGTCCATTTAGTGCCTCAGGAAAAGTAGGATCGACATGAAGTAAATTTTCCACTCAAGTGCTTTATTGCCATACCCTCACCTCTTTATTCTCACAGAGGGTTGGATGAAATCAGTTTTCCAGGCTTCTTTTATGCTTCATAAAAGAGCAGAAGCCTACAGTTGGGCTTCTAGTGGGTCTTTTACATCAAGCTTGGTTATATAAGGATATCTGTTCTGTAAAGTGCTGAGTGATTTAGCATGCATAAAACAGATTAGATGATTTCATAATCTCATCTGTGTGAAACCTGTGGAGGGGAAAAAAAGCCATGAAATATCTTTGTCTCCTTTTACGCATAACCATTTAATAGTTAGAAGTTCTTCTAGTCCCATACAAGATAGAAGATGTGTGGGGATTTCTGTATTGAATGATTTCTAGACCATCACAGATGTCAATGAATTTCCTGTCTGGCTGAAGAATGGTAGCAGTAAGAAACATTGTTTGGTTCCGTTCCTTTAGATGTGGCCTAAAGCCTTTAAACTCATATTTGAAAGACCTTTCAAACACATTTGTAATAGTTTAAGAAGCTGTGCTTAGGAGCAGTTAGTTCGGATTTATTATAATCTGTCATACAAGTGTTCATAGAATCATTTGTGTTTCACATTTTAGTAAGACACTCTCTGGGTCTCAGCAAAAGTGTTGCTGTAGCCCTGTCTATGGAGTCATTTGGGCCTGTTCTCTGCTACATGCATAGTTCTGCCTTCCCCTTGCAGAAGTGCTACTGCCCACATACACTTGTGTTTTGCTTTATCCCTGCACCTGGTTTTCCCAGCATTTGTTTATAGAATGTAACTGTGAAGTGACAAACTTCTTGGTCACAAAAGTAGCCCTTTTCCCTGTTGTTCTATGGAAACTAGATAGTGTTCTTGCACTTTGAGAAGAAATCTAAAAATAAGATGACAGTGTGTGATTGTAGGGGGTTTTTTAGGCAATTCAACTCGTGGCCATTTGGTAGGAGAATACTTGATGAGCAACTCTGCTAATATACCATGTGTTCATAGTTTGGAAAATCTCGTTGCTCGTTCTGCAGAAAGTTTTACGTGCCTAAACTGACAACAAATTTCAGGGCTGAAATTCTTAATCTGGCTAACATTGATTCAAACTTGCATTTGGAGGTGGACCTAAGATCAAAAAAATGTTAAGGTCTGTTACTTTCTAGGTTGGAGTGTGTAAGGTATGTTACAGGTCATTTTAATGATGAGAAAGAAAATATTTGCTATGGGACAACTTTTCACTGCTATTTCTTTCAACTGCCAATCCTCTTTAGAGGATTTTTCTGTAGTTACTATTCTATTTCTGTATTAAAATAATTTTTAATGTATTTTTTCAATAGCTCACAGGAGTCCTAGATGATTGTTTATGTGACATAGAAAGCATTGATGACTTCAATACTTTCAAGATCTTCCCCAAAATACAGAAACTGCAAGAACGTGATTACTTCAGATATTACAAGGTACAATTATAACGGTGTTTTCCTGAATAATTTAAATAAAATGCAGAAAATATAGGAAGGATTATATATATCAAATCAACTTGCCTCTGTTAAGCTGTCTGTAAGAAACCCACAGCTCTTTAATTGGGTTATAGCGGGTTTTCAGTCCTTGATGGTTACATTGGTAATTAGCCTTGTTTGCTGTGTTAATCCTGGAGTCAGTGACAGTAAATAATGACTGCTTTCTCTCAACTGATAAGTGGTAATTTTAAAGGGTAATGCCTTTGTACTTCTGCATCTAGAAAAGGGTTGTGTATTAGCAAATTCCTGACAGCATACAGTACTTGTCTTCTTAGAAATGTGTGTAATTTGAAATGGAAATATAGCTATGATTTTCTTTTAAATTGCTGTCTTAGTTCTGATTTTAGTATTTGCTATCTAGAGAACCGCTATTCCTTGGAAAAGTAGGTCAAACTATTCTGTTTTGAAGTAGTATGTGATATGGCTTTTTTGTGACTTTAAACATTTTTTTTTTCTCTGTATTAGAATCTGATGTGCCAAAGATTTGAAGCCTCATACTTCTCTTTCGAGATATGCTTACCTTGAAAGTGAGCTTGTCTTTTGGCTGTGTTAATCAGATGGTTGCCAGCCACTGGAAAAAGGAAGTTACACTCCTTTAGGGTAGACCGTCTTGCCACTTCCTCACTTTTAGCTCTTGGTTAGGCCAATGCATCTCTTCAACCTGATAGATTTTTAGTTTGGGTGTTTGGATTTGTCATTTGGTAGAAGGTTTTGTTGGAGTATTTTTTTATTGGTTTTGGGGATTTTGTTTTCTCCTCAGGATGTAGCGAGTTATCTAGCTGGTCTGGAATCACACAAGTATTAAATTCATGCAAGATGAGGCCAGGAATTGAAGGAAGGAGAAAAGAGCACTAGACTCTTTCCTTTCTATTCTGAGCAAGAAGTAACTTGTATCTGCACCCTGAATCTCCTACTGTGTGATAGAGTTCTGAATTTGCTTTTCAGGAGAAACAAGATGTGTGCAGCTTCAGTACTAATGCATGACATAGTAGTGGTAATTAGATTCTCCAGAGGCAACAGAAAGATAGAAAGCCAAGTACTTGAAGGAGAGGAGCAACAGGTATATGAGGTTTCATACAACAGTAATTTCATCATGCAAATTTAAAGCTAATCTTCATTTCAGCATCAGGTCTTCAGATCATGCTCTAATGGTGTATTGCAATCTTGCCTTATCTTTTATACTGCTCTTCCCAATAGATGGGCAGTTACAAGGGCCAGTGTGCTGTCCACCCATCACTACACTTCACTTAGTACTTCCAGTTGTGACAGGGAAGAATTTGTCAATTTAACAAGCAAACTGAATAGTTAAGTCACAACATTCTTTACTTTTTCCTGTCTCAGTAAGTAACAGGTGTTTTGATGTCCCTGCACAGAATCATGGAATGTGCACAGTGGAATTTATGTGCACATAAATTGATGTGAAGGTAGGCAATGATCATCTAGGTTGACTACAGCATAAGGAGAATATACTTGGTGTGCAAGTGAAAATACTCCTACTATGAAGTAATTGAATGTGTAGTAGAAATTTGGATTGTACATTTCTTTAAATACTGCCACAGTAGTATTCCTATGGTGTTGCTAGTTGAACAGCAATAAAAGATCTCAAACCGCTAATGTATGATACTGAATGGATGAAATAGGGTCTTTTTAATGGCCAGATAAAACTCGCTTTATAAACTCTTGCAGAAATTGCCCTGGGTGGTTTCTAGATAGTAGAGCACTTCTCAGTGAAAGAAATAAAGGAATAAAAATCTTTCTCTTTAGTTTTTAGACATTAGGACACACAAACTATGGAAGCTCATGATATAGAATATATCTTTTATTCTGTGAAAAGTACTGTGTAATACTCTAAACAATAATAATGAAATCCAATACTTCAGACCTTGAAGAAAGTAGAAAGATGTGTTATGTAGTCAGTGTGTGACTGCTGTTGACTGAAGTGTAAGTGCTATACATCATCAGTTTGTGTGCGTGCTGGCTTTTAGTGCTTTTCAGTCATTCTGGAACTAATGTCTTGATTTGCGTCTTTCTGAATTAATCTGAAGTTTAGACAGCAGTACTCTTTTATTTACAGTGTTCCTCTGTGCAAAAGCAGTGACTTCTTACTTATACCAATTGTCAGTGTGTAAGCACTTTTTGTTGTGAGACTTTACTTTGAAGAAGGTGGTAATTTACCTGGTCTTTCTTTTTTGGTAGAAACTGGTGGGAGGGGAACATTTTATATAATAGGCCTTATTGTGAAGGTGATGTGGAATGTGAAATTGTTTTGTGCTTTATTTAAAAAAAGATGAGCAAACAAGTAGAAAAAAAACCCATTTACATTATTTTTTCCTAGGGGTGATGTTTGCAGATTGAAATGGAAATGGAGAGAAACAACCTAAAATGTCTGCTTCTATTCTCTCTGTACTAGCATGATCTGAACTGTAACTAGAAGATCTTAGAAGTAATGACAAATAAATTGAACCATCTGCTAAATGTTAGGTTTTTTGACTGAGTAATCTTGGTAATGTTTTAAAATAAAACCTATTTTTATTGCTTGAAATCCAAAATCACCCAAGCACTTATTTCCATTAGTAAACTTTAGTGTTGAGAGACTGGTAGTTTTTGCTTTTATGTTTTTGTTTATTCAAAGGAGACCATTATCATTAACAATTCCACTGCAGCAAATTTCACCTTATGTATTCTGAGAGAGTGATTAAAAGAAACCAATAGACCAACCAAACCCTCACAAATTTAAAGTACTAAATACAAATTTTTTTTTTCCTTTGTATCCTCTCCTTTAAATTAAGGATTTCCTGATACAGAGACCTCTTTCTTCTACAGTAGCTATTTATAAATGTTTGTTGTAAACTTTTATTTTTTCATGTTTAGGTCAACCTGAAGAGACCGTGCCCGTTTTGGGCTGATGATGGCCATTGTTCTATCAAAGACTGTCATGTAGAGCCTTGTCCTGAGGTATGGATCAAATAAAATATAACTAAAAGGCAAAAAAATTGCTAATTTGCAGCAACTAGTAGTATAGCAACAATATTGACTAATGAGAACTTAAAAGTTGCAAAATCCTTCGCCGTTCCAAAAGTAGAAATACAACCAAAGTGTTTTAAGGTCTTAGTCGCTTTATGAACAAAGAGGATAACATCAAGAATGTCTCTTCTAGACTCTAGCACTGTTCTGGATATAACAAGTTGAGAAGGTAAAGCTAATTATTTTTGAGAGAGTTTGCTTTGACCTCTGTAGGAAGGATACTTAATTTGTAGATTTTAATGAAGCATAAACATTTCTATGAGTAGTGTAAATGCTGTGATTTATTTTTTGGTTTTAGAGCAAAATACCTGTTGGAATTAAGGCTGGGAGCTCTAATAAAGTAAGTACTTGTTTATTTTCTTAGTTCTTTCTGATGTTAATGTTACAATAGTTATATGAATTTTTAGTAGAAACTTATGTGTTGGTATACTGATGAATTAGTGAAGATAACTGATCAGTTTATGTATGTGGTTTTACCTTTTTACCTTTATGTATAGTAGTGTTTCTGCCATAGCTGGTCATTTCATTCTGAGTCTGTCACAACTTGAGAGCTGGTGCAGACTGAATCCAAGAAGGACCAGGGACAGCAGTACATGGGCGTAGAATGCCTGATGCAAAATTATTTATTAATTTCTGAGTACCGGCCATCTCCTATAAAGCTATAGGCTAAGATGCACAGATGCAGTAGCAGTGCAGTCTTTTTTAAGAATCGTATATAATCACAAGCTCTAATATTGAAAGAACACAAATCTTTACATGCAGTTTTGATATGTCTAATTTTTGGGAGGTCATTAGTCCAGAGCTTGTTTTGTCATAAGTCTAAAGACAGTTTGGGCTAAAGTGGTTAGTTCAAGCTTAAATAGCCAGTCTGTGCTGATGGCTTTTGCTTGCTTCTCTCCAAGCCATCCTTCCTAGATCACCAAGTGATCTTAGCAAAGCCAAAAAAGTAAAGAGGATATAGATACCTAGGAAAAGAGTTTGGAGCACCCTTTCACTCCCAGATCCCAAATGCAGTGCCTAAGAATATGATTTTGGCAGCTGATGAGATAATGGTGCCCGAATGGGGGATCTTCCTGTTGGGTGTCTCGGCTGTGTTGTAGATGCATACTTACCTCTTGATTAACTATCCTATCTCCATCTCTTTCCACCTCATTGGGCAGCCTGAGTGTGGTCCCCCATATTCTAAATGGCCATTGATGTTGGGTTTAGAAATCTTATCATAAATAGCTGAGAGGAAAACTTTGTTACGAATTGATGACTTCTGTGTCCTGCTGTCTTGAAAAGTGCAGACAAGTTTTAGCTCAAAAGGAACTCTTGTTTCCTGTTTATACACATATTGTTAACTCACTCTGATGTAAATGCTGTCTCTTCATTTAAAGGTACTCAGAGAAGAAACTCCTTTCTTGCTGACATGACTTAAATGTCAGTTATTGTCCGCTTCAGCATAAGCAGCAGTAGTTGTTCTGGAAAGTTGATACTGTCTCAGGGTGTTTTAGTTGGATAGTCTGTTGCCAGTTCTCTTTTTCATTGATTTTTTTCTATCCTGAGCTTGATTGTAGAGAAACTAACTCCTGGAATACTGTAATGCCTCTTAAAGAAGCATTGTAGAACTTTAAAGACTCTTTTAGAAAGGATTCTTCTAGCAGACCTTTGAGCTTCCTGATGGATTAATCTTGAGAGCCATGAGTAAGTTGTTAATTAGTAGCCAAAGAGTATGCTGTTCTTTAGATACTTCACATGAGCATATCAAATTGGATTTAGAAAGTGAAAAATCAACCATCTTTTTCTTTCACCACAGTAAAAACACTGGGATAGCTTCTTTGGGAAGCTGTCATTTGGTGTGTTTGTTACAGTGGTTGCCTTGTAGATTGTTGCAACCAGCTACAGTACTGAAAGTTGGGCAATTCTGCACTTTTAATCTGTAGAAGACACTAATATGTGCTGGTTTTTTGACAGAGAAGCAAATAGTTCTACAGGAAAATTGTCATCAGGACTGACAAATCTTACACCCTTTTCTTACTTCTTATGGTTCAGTAAAATTATCTTTCTTGGAGTTGATTGCAAATTGACAATCTCATTTAATACTACTTTTAAGGAAATGTCGAATTCATCTTAGTATGAACGTTTTGTTTCAAGGGCTATGCAAGTACTGTGCTATTAGTTTGTTCTAATTTCCCACTGGGAAAGTCTTACGCCTTATGGCTTATCTGTAAGGTATTGGGTTAAAAAAAAAAAAAGATTTTTTTTTTCTCTGAGGACATGCAAGTCCACTTTCTCTTTAATCCTGATAGTATCTGCTTTGGAAAGGTGAAAGTAACCAAAGGCATCTTTTTAATAGTGAGAGCCGTAATCTCTTGAGTAGATAGACTCAGGGTAGAATCCTCTGGAGCAATCTCCCATTGGCTTTGTCTTCTAATGTAGACGAGCATGTAAACTTCTGGAATTATTTAGACTTTTGTGGAAGGTTTTTTTGTTTGTTTGCTGAGCAATGAAGAGAACAGTTATTTTGAAAGCCTGTCTAGCAATAAAGACCAAGGTTACACTTGCACAGCTTCTCCACAGGAGTGCAGTTAGCAATAGAGAATCTCTTTTTAATTTGTGACACCAACACAAGCTTTTTGAAATACTGCTCAAGAGACACACAGTAATTTCCCCTTCAATGTTCCTGTTTCATTTGGGAAGTGAACACATATTTTGGGGATGGACATTAAAGAACTATCATGACAGCTGCTGTATAAATCTTTGAAGCAGGGGACACGATGCAGTTAACTCAAGGTTATAACATTTAACTTAAAGGAGGATGACAGAAGGTCAATTACTTTTTCCCCCCCCCCCTCCACAAACTGCTTTTAGGAGATCCTGGTTGGCAGGAACAGATTCTTTGTCCTGATCTTATCAAGGGTCACAGAGCACTGATCCAATAGCTGTTGCTGTTAAACTCTGGAGAATAGGGAAGGCTGGAAGCATGTTTTGGGACTTGAATGTTCATTGTATTCGAAACATTAAATTTAGGATTATATTCTTGGCAGTAACCTTTTTTGACTTCAGGGTAGGGATTGGTTTGCAGCTCTAGACATGCAGAATGTTTACTTCAGCATCTCAGTATGTTATTTCATCAGCAGTATCTGTTTCACACTGGGTCAGATCCACTCTTTGTTCAGATTTTTCCATTTAACATCTATATGATGCTAAAGAATGAGGTCCTATGCCTGTCAAATCCAAGAAAATTCAGTGAGGAGTTCTTTCTAGAGTAAATATTTGTTAAGATTAAGGATCCTAACAAGGTTTGAATTTTTTTTAATCTCCTTCGCTTCTTTGGTCTTCAGTAGGTTCTGCTGGTATCCTTTCTATTGGTTCAGGCAAATGTATTTTTTTCAAGCGAGTCATCTTGCTTACTCATCTGAACAGTTTTAATTAAATCCTTTTTGTTGAGAATTATTGTGATGCTTATTGGAGTGGTACTTTGCTTCTGGTATCTTGACCGCAAGTCTATACTCAGAAATTAATTATTCTTTCTTTTAAGGGTCATAATTACTTTATTTAATCATCTAAGGATTAGTGTAAAAAAAAAAAAAAAAAAAAAAAA